>CCAG010004929.1:0-30353 GCA_001077435.1 Glossina morsitans morsitans | reverse complement strand
GTGACCGAAAAAGGGTGGACGAATTCGAATCATTTTCAATAGCATTCGTCCTTGGATCAGAAGACGTCGAGTTTACCAAATTTCATTAAAATATCACGAAAATTGCGCTTTGCAAGTTGAGCCTAAGAAAACAAGACGGATAGACGGACAGAGACACAGAAAGACAGACAATCTTAGAGGCACATTCTGAATCGATCGGTACAATACAAATTGGATATATTTTAAGCTCGTCTGGATACCACATATGTCCGTACAAACTTAATGTACCTTTGGACCACAAGTGCTATAGGGTATAAAACTCTATTGTGATACTCTCTAGATACAGGAATGTAGATTAGTTGATTTTCTTTCAATGTCAAATTTGGATCAGTTACGTAAGGCTGCCCCGTGCCATCTTCTTCCATTCAAAATTCAATGTAAACCAAAACAGAGCCGTCGTCTAAGAGAATTTTTGGCTCACCGGCCAATCGGTTAACTGTTAAGAGAAATTGTCCAAAAAAAAAATTAATAAATAAATAAATAACTTAAAAAAAAAAAAAAACATATTTTTTAGTTTTAATTGTTTCATGCGTGAGTGTCATTCGTTAGGTGATTTCATTGCACCTTTGAATAAATAGGAAAATTGTTGTTAAATATTAGAAATCAAAACAATAAATTATTCAAATATTTATGTTATTAAACTTTTTCAAAAATATATTAAATATATTATGTTATTAGGTTACTTAACCTAGGTTAAAATAAGAAACGATGGTTTTTATTGTACATAAAAACAAAATATTTCAGGCGAACTGAAGAAAGACTACTGCGCGTTCGCGGGCCAACTGCTGTGACTGATCTAATTCATTCGAGCGAGAAAGTACCGCAACAATAAAAGAAATTAATGATGAATTCGCCTTAAGTGGGCCGGATAGATGGAAAAAATGCGAGTAACCGATATACGTCTCTTTCAACAAATCCGATTAGAAAACATTTTCTTCCTCTTCAAAATTCCATATCCATCGAAATTTGTCATTTATCCATTTATCCCTATCACTGACGGCATACGTTTGTTGAAAAAACGCCGAAGCGACGAGAGTTGGCGTAGTTGGCAATATGTTTGCGCGAGTACACGAAAAAAAAAGAAAGAAAAAAAACCGTTATATATGTATGATAAGCAAGTGTTATAAACCAATACTTTTTGTCGGTAAATATTTAAGTTTTGTACAAAAACAATCCGCACTGTAATCCGATTGCAAATTTATGGAGAAAGCATGCGAAACGTTTACCGCAAATATGGGTCACTGTTGTTAATCGGCAATTGGTAATTTCGCGATACTGGCAGGAATGTGTTAATAAGTAAAAATTTGAATACTTGAAAACTGAATAATTAATTATTATATTTTGTAATTATTATGAAACTTTGCTTTCATTGTTCTTTCATTCTCAATATTACTCTCAACCCTCTATTTATATGAGCGGAAAGAAATCTTATATCTATGGGAATTGTTTTTACTATATGATGAATTTTTTGTTTTAATCACTTACACACACACACACACACACAAACACACACACATGTTTTATTAGAATCTTGATGTCAAGATCAAAAAAGATGCGAAAATGATAACATTTCGCAGTTGATAAGATTTATATATGAAATGGTTTTTTTTTTTTTTAGTTCCAATTAGTTGACCGTATTATCCTTTCAAGAAGCTATTTTGAAGTGATCAAGTCAATCAGCTTAAATTTCGACAAATGATCAAAATGCGGATCAGAATGAGCTTAAATATCTGCAAGTAATCAGAATGCATATTATAGCGAGCTCTCATTGTCAGTCAGTCGCAGTCAATCACCTTAAATTTTGACAAGTAATCGAAATGTAGATCATTATGAGCGTTCGCTGTTCTCTATTCATTTTACGTAAACTATTTTTCATATAATCTATCGAATATTCATTTATGTAAATGATAATTTTCGTTATATATTACGAATGAAACATATATATATACATATATATATATATATATATAGGTATAAAATATAAGTACACGTAATTCTCTTTTTACACGATAGATACGTTCGCAAAAAATACGTGTAAAAAAATTCGTGTAAAAAGAGAATTAGGTGTAAACAATATTAAAAAGTTCTACTTAGAGTTCACTTAATTTATTTCGTGTTTACACATTTTAATTCATTAAATATTTTATAAATATTACCTTCTACTTTGGAAAAAGGGAATTATATCTGAAATTCATAAATATAAATCGTGTTAAAACAAAATAATTCGTGTAAAAAAGAAATTATTTTTCTTTTCAACTCGTGTTAAATCAAATTCGTGTAAAAAGAGAATTGGGTATACATATATTATATATAAATACATATAATATATCACTCAATAATAACATAGAACTGGGACCGTTATTAAAACGCACTATTAATGCTAAGTAATATTCACTAGTGATGTTTGGTCCCCTTTTCAAGATAGTGAATAAATATTTTACTGCTTTTCCCAAAATATAGACAGACGCCCTTTATAATACCTTTGTAACCGACTTTTCCGTTTTCGATTGCTTTGAACGGCTTTTGCCGGTTACTGTGCCCTCTGCTGACTAGCGATTTGACTCTGCCGTGTAATGATGAATCCATGTTTCATTCATTATCAAATATCGCCAAAAAAAAAAAATCCTTTTTATATCTCCCAAGCAACTTCAAACAATTGTTGTTTCTGGTCAAAAGCGAGCGAACACGGAGATGTTAAAACGAAAATTTTCGTAACCGATATAATGCGAAGTGGCCGTTAAACGATTGTCAGTCTATATCGGGAATTGGAAAATGGGTATTG
This sequence comes from Glossina morsitans morsitans, assembly GCA_001077435.1. Lineage (NCBI taxonomy): Eukaryota > Metazoa > Arthropoda > Insecta > Diptera > Glossinidae > Glossina > Glossina morsitans. The sequence goes on along the minus strand of CCAG010004929.1, from coordinate 27,532 downwards.
ATCAGCCATTGACAGTAGGCTTGATGATCGAATAAAGTCAATGAGAAGAAGAAAGAAAGAAAGGGAACAAAATGGGAGTTTTCCATTCTACGGTCTAGATTTTTTTGTGTTTGCTTTTTAATATAACCAATCATTCAGGGAAAGTTCCCTATATGGGTAACAGGTCGACGGTCAGAAAGATGTAGGGACAGAGAGAAAGAGATAGAGAATGACGACAACCACTACTAAGTGGTGGTATTTCTGCGTATATTAAAACGTTTTTTATTTTGATGCGCTAGTACTGCGAAAACAGTTTTATCCTCTGTCACCCTCTCTCTCTCTCTCTCTCTCTCTCTCCCTCCCTCTACCTCTCTCTTTTTTTGTTGTCGTTCCTGCAGCAAACAATACAAACTCAACTCAAAGTGACGAAAATTTCTCTCTTGCCAATCGATCCAATATCGATGCATTTAAAATTTCGAAGATTTTCAATTTGAATCGAATCGAAAATAATGTGAAAATCATTATAAATATTTCAGTAAATCGGCACCACAGTATCTGCTGGATGTATATCATCGGCTTAAGGAGGAGGAAAATGATGATTTAATAGCATCAGTGCGTTCGAAACGTGATCTGCAGGAAGAAGAGAACTTTATCACAGATCTCGATAAGAAAGCCATCGAACAAAATGATATAATCATGACCTTTCTAAACAAAAGTAAGTTGTGCGATTAATATCAATATTATATTAATTTAGAGAATTTCGCATTTCTCTGTTTACTGCTTTGGCGAAAAAAATATTCATCGTTTTTTTTTTGTTTGAATTTCGCAGCCAAAAATCTACTTTTTACTTTGGACATGTTAAAGAAGACATGACATACAGTAGGAGTGTAGCAGCTCTTCTAATGCGTCGAACGTTTGTTCGACTGTCCTTTGAAAGCATACTCTAGCGGTTGTTTGAAATGAAGTTAAAATTGTAAGCAAAGCAAGGATAGGCTACGGCAAGGCTAGATTTATAATACGTACATAGCGACCAACCTACATATTCAGCGAAGGAAGAACGCCTCTAGATTTTATTAGGGGGCAATCTAAAGAATTCGTCGAGACATGTATAACTGAAGGGTGGCGTATGTCATTGCTGCACAGATCATGCTTAGAATATGCCTCGATAGCTGAATCCTTTAGTTATTGGTGCTAGTCTTGAAAACTTGAGTCGGTGTAGAAGCAATTCCTTTTGTTCGCATTACGCAATCTTGGGTGGGATCCAAACGTAATATTCTCTTCGAATGAAAACAAGCTACTTTTAATTCTGTATCTACCGTCTGTAACGAAAAGTAGGTCGAGGCTAAATGTTTTGATCCAAAAACGTTTATAGAAGGGAAAATATTACCCCCTTTCTTACTACACGAGATTGATTTCAATGTCCCGTTAAGGACCTCAGGATACTTGAGAGCCCATTAGATTACCTCAATATTGCATTAACTATAAGCTCTACGTGCCTTCGCCGGTCATATGCGATAAAGTTGTTAATAGAGAACTTCTCGAGAACTAACCTGATAGAGTGGTCGCCTGATAATCAATACCATAACACCATATAATAGATAGTCCGATTTTTGTCAGTTTTATGCTTTTACCAAAAGCAAGCTAATCTATTGTAAACTCAGTTAAGTCTATCTATGTTTACTTAGGAATGGATCTACTTTTAAGATGCCACGACGGCTCCCTCTTTATATGTTCGTCTTCTATTCATTCAATTGCTTTCTCTATTCCTCACAAAAGTCTTAACATTCCGTCATCCTGTAAAAGTTAATATACATATATCCTTGTTATTATATCTTCTGATATATCCGAATCGACGTAGCAACTTCAATATGTCTGTCTGTCTGTCTGCCTATACCTTTCGGTTCTTTGCGTTCCTAAGATTTGGAAGAGAAAGCTAAAGCTTAAGACATAGACGACTAGGGATTGATTTCAAATTAATTTTAAAACTAGGCGTGATGTGTTTAGAAACACACCTGCAAGTGCTGAAAATGTTAGGTTAATTATAAAAATGAAATTTTCGGAATAGAATTTTTGAAGAATTAATTCGTGAAAGGTATCGATCGATGTAAAATTTCACACAAATAGATATTGGCGTTGCCTAAAAGATCGATCGATTCACAGGAATCTCGCAAGATTTTCTTATTCATTGCCCCGCCCAGTGAGAGTAATCTTCCATCTTCCGCCTGGCAGAAAGAACGGCCCATTGCGGAAAAGCTTTTGCTTGGCGTGGAGTTGCATGGCGACCGAATAACTAACCGAAGACAATGTCTAGCTCTCATCAGAAGGGAGGATACGTCCCTATACCGATGTCCGCTTGGCACTCGATGACATAATTACCCTCGCGGCAAAAAGTATGCCGTTATGCGCGGAATGTTAACCTCGAGGCGCTAAGCTTTCTTCTACATATTCTGTGTACCATCGGCAATTGCCTTCACTTATAAGCTTTCACCATTTAGAAGCGGTAGAGACATCTGTATGCATTGCCCCCTTAAGGTATTTGCAATTATTTCGAAGTAACTCTTATGTTATAAGCGAATTAAACGGATGCAGAAGGGCTTTAATCTACGCCCTTTGGCTTTATGCTATGCATTCTGCGACCGTGCGTAAGAATATTTCTCCCTTTTGTAATAAAACATAATTCGTAGGAAATATCTGATTGCGACTTCCAGATTGATCCCCTTTGTTTTTCTATCATGAAAGGTATTTTCGTGTTAAGGCAGAAACGCATATTTTTTTTTTCTTTCTTTCTTTTTGTTAAGTCTCTAAATTGATGTTTTTATACCTGACCACAAAATCACAAAACTAAGTTTTAGAAAAATTTTATATGTGTACATACGTGTGTAGACGCGAATGCTTTTATTTTGACATTAGGGTAGAATCGAGAACAATCCGGTTTTTAGCATATTTTGTGGTACCCTTATAAGTGGTTTAGCCTTAGCACACTCATACACACTCTTTATACGGCATGCATGCATTTATGCTTCGCTTCGCTTACACATACATACAAATACTTACCTGAAATGACTGCCTAGAAAGCGCCAGGCGCAACGTCACGATCTTTATTTTCTGCTTAAAACTGAAATAAATTATTTTTTATTTGATTGTCTTTTGTTTTTTTGTTTTTTGTTTTTTTTTCTTGTTTTCTTGTTTTATCTTAGACCACCATGTCGATGAGGTGCGTCATGAACATGGTCGGCGATTGTGGTTTGATGTTGCTGACGTACCTAATGATAATTATTTAACGATGGCTGAATTGCGTATGTATCAGAATCCTATGCATGGTAAATGGGTGACGACGGATAAAAAATTCACCCTAACTGTGTACACAATTATTAAACACAATGGTCATGGACGTCATTTGCAGCCGCTCTCTCAATTGAATACTACGGCCGATTATCAAGGCTGGTTAGAATTCAATGTTACCGAAGCTTTGGATACATGGCTCTTACGTCCCAAAGAGAATAGTGGCTTTTATATAGGAGCCCACGAGATTAATAAGCCGGAGAGAGAAATTAAACTTGACGATATTGGTCTAATTCATTCCAAAAGCGAAGATGAATATCAACCGTTTATGATTGGCTTCTTCAAAGGTCCCGATGTAATTATACTTTACGCCTACGTATATGTGTATATATGTGTTAAATAAATTTGATTAAAATAATTCTTATTTCTTTTTTCTGTATAGTTAATTAAAAGTACTCAGCGTCATAGTCGCCGAAAGCGTAATGTGCATTCACGTCGCCGTAAAAAGTCTGACATGGTTAATCCATTGTTCGATGGCCCTAGCGACAGCATACGCAGTTGCCAAATGCAAACTCTTTACATTAATTTTAGAGATCTAGGTTGGCATGTAAGTGTTCATGTTGTTGTCATATAATTCATTTCTTAATCTAACATACTACATATTTAATTTCTCCAGGATTGGATTATAGCACCCGATGGCTATGGTGCGTTTTATTGCAGCGGTGAATGCAATTTTCCATTGAACGCACACATGAATGCCACAAATCATGCCATCGTTCAGACATTGGTTCATTTACTTGAACCGAAAAAAGTTCCCAAGCCATGCTGTGCTCCGACGCGTTTAGGTGCACTACCCGTTCTCTATCATCTGAATGAGGAAAATGTTAATTTAAAAAAATATAAAAATATGATCGTCAAAAGTTGTGGTTGCCATTAAGTGAAAAGTATTTTTAACTAACCAACACAGTATCTCCATACATACCTACATACATACATACATACATACATACATACATACATACATACATATACATATAAATATATATATATATATATACATATATATACATATGTATTACATATATATATGTACATATATATATATGTATTTATACATATATATATAACATTACATTATTTAGAGAATTTACATGCATTTGCATGTAATTGGAGATTATATGAATGTTGTCTTATGCTATATTAGTGTATGTGTGATGTAATTCAATTCGATTTGAAAATTACACTAACTGTAGTCTTCGTTTGGTACGACTTTCTGTGAATAAAGATGAATAGTAATAATAATAATAATAATGATAATGATAATAATAATAATAACAAGTAAGAAGAAAGTGTTGTCTCTTTATCGCAAATTTCAAATATCTAGCATTGTCCAGCATTTGTGGTCCTGGTGTCCTATTTTCTTTTACTTATTTTAAGGTTACGTTACGCTATATAGGTTTACAGTTTACTACTAGTTTATACAATTCCAATCGAAGGAATTGAGGATCTCTGAGATATGTATTTTCAAATGGAGCAAATGGCTTACCTTGCCACGAAACTGGCCGAACAGAATCGAACTTTATTGAGAGACGCCATTTATGAAAATCTGTATGCACAAAAAATGGCAACGCAATTCGCTAATAATCGACGTGCCAGTTGGCGATGTGTGCTTGACATAGATATTTAGATCTTATTTCTTGATCAAGAGCTCTTTGCGGCCGCTTATGCATATATTTGGCTGATATCAGCGTTAGAACAGCATATTAGTATTTCATCATTTCTCAGCAGTGGGTAAAAGAAATAGCCATGCAAGTAACCATTATAGTGTGAGTTGATTAGAGTAACATTCAACATCAAATAAGCAAAGCTTTTGTGTAATTCTTTTATTATGTTTCATAGGTTTACCTATTATCGCCATGTTTGTGGATCCATCATCTGTTGCTTAAGCCTGCCTTACGGTGCGCATCAGTATAATCGCGTATATTCCTATTGAAAAAGGTTATGCTGAAATAGACAAAGTTGAATAGTTTTTCAACAACATAAGGTTATTAGAGATCACTCAACTTTTCATCTCAACTATTAATCCTAACCTTAATAGCCTTTTTTTTTGTAAGGAATCGTACCACGTTGTGACACTCAAAGACTTGTGAGAGTCGTGTGTATAATTAAAATGTCACTGTTTTTATTTACAGTTCAAAATAAACATAAATTATTATACAAACGCGACGTAATATTTTTATACTCTCCATGTAATATGTTTATACAACGATGTGGATAAAGACAACAGCCAACAATAGAACTTGAGACAGACCCACTCACTCGATTCGGAATTACTTACTGAATCGATCGATATAGGCTTATTTGTCCGTATGTCCATCTGTCCGTCTGATATCTTTCTATGTATTTCTACAGATCATAAGTATTAAAATATTTCCATGAAATTCATTATATTAGCTTGTTTTGGCCCAAGGATGAATCTTATTGCAAATGGTTCCGACCACTTCCGACGTAGCGCCTTAATTTGAAAAATCATTAGACAAACAACTGGTAGGTCATGGCACACTATAGTTTTTACTTGTTTTTTTTTTCTTTTTTCGATGCTGTCCTTTTCCCTCCTAATGTAATAACGATATAAACCATTTTTCTGAAGCATTTAAGTAATGTAACTGTGTCCGGCATCATTTTTCGTCCCGGGCGACAGTTAAAATTAAATATAATTTTAGCGAAAGTGCAATGAAATCGTCTGCTCATAATAGTTGTTAACAAAACCGCTAACTCATCAATACTTAACAAATAAAACCTTACTCATTGAACAGCGTCGTATCCAAAAATTGTGTTTATAATTTTTTTTTGTAGTAAGTTTCGTTGTGACTGGGGTTGACCCAAGTTGTGGGAAGAGCTTGCACGCTTGCTCAATGCGGAGTTATATGGTAAGTGAGTTCTTGACTAATGGAAAGGTAAAGGTTTTTGGCCACGTCTCGCCCTATTCAGGGAAGAGAACATGTCCATGTGATGTCTCATCATCCTAGGGACTCGAAGCCTACCATACTTTTTTTTGAATGTTATTATTATTCCGTTTACATTTTATCTCGTAATCCTTAGGAAGCGATTTTTGCTGACCCTTAGCAGCATAAGGAGCCTGCATTTTGTGGTGTTGGCTGGTAATTCCGCTTTCAACAAAATTCGTCATGTTCTTTGTAGACTTATTTGACTAAATATGTAATTTTTGTAAACACTACCAAGACTTTATTGTTAAGAGGTGACTCTATGCATAAGAAATGACGACGACTTTATATTTGGGAGTGACCTTTTTGCATAAAGAACCATTAAAATAATGCTTGAGATCATTGTGTTTAGCTCTTAAATGCACACTGTTGCCAATTGTCAATATTCTTCAGTTTCACTTAATTTCCTTCCAACACCTTAGGGTGTACGTTTGCGCACACTTCGTAATCACAGATAATAAATCATGTGTGAAAGAAATAACTAAATTTGGCAAAGAGAGAGAGAGAGAGAGAGAGATTACTCCAAAGGAGTGACTTATTTAATTACAAAAAAATTACTTGTTGTCTCTTGTTATGCAAGTTATCAATGTTTAATATTGCATTTTTTGGAAAACATTGTACTCTGTATCCAAATGCGTCCACATATCTACGTTTTCATATAAGTAATTTTACGAAAATCCAGTATTTCATTATTTGAGTTTCCATGAAAACTAATCGATTTTCTAAGAAGTCAAATTCTAAAGAAAGGCAAAGCCAAATACACATTCATAGGGTTTTGCTTGCCTTGAAAAAGGGAAATATTTCTGAAGACGAGCAGGATATAGAGGACAATATAATGATGATGATGAAGAACAAGAGTGTGAAAATCCTCCCTTAGCTATACTATTTTGCTTCGAGGCAACGAAGTAGGGAACTTATATTTGAAAAAAGGCACAATTCGGAATACAATGAAGAACGCATACGTTTCATAGGCAGTGCAGAAAAAGTATGATGGGGGTGAAAGGGGACGACCTAGTAATCTAGAAAGGGAGATAGTAGCTAAAAACACCGGCGTCCCACGCAAATTGTGCCGGTAACAGATAAACGAACCGATGGCATAGGCTACGATAGAAAAAGGTGCAGCTCTAAAAGTAGACGAAAACAATCAGTTTGCAAAAGATTTTCACGGACTGAGTGAATCAAATGCCAGATTACTTTGTGTCATTATAAAAATCGCAATTGCTTTGCTTTATATCATTCATAAATAATATGAATACATAACCGTCTGTTTACGTCTACAATAATTTCAATAATAAAATCATATTGTTGCCAAAAATCTACGTATCTCTTCCTTCAAGACAAATATTCAATATTATTACGTGGATTTTTCAAATTATTTTTTACGTAACCCGTGGGCATTAGTTCGTTCGGCTAGCATTTGTTTCGCTCTCTTCAGAACTCTCTGAATGGTGTAGAAATGATTTTTTTACAAAAGTGCCTTTTTCCGCCTTAAGCGTTCCAACAATACGCAGACAAACGGTTCTACTTGTACAGCTAAATCAGTGCGGGACCAGTTCTTACGGTGATGAAAATCACGCGTCAATATTTCTAGGACAATAAATGATGCTTCGTTTTGAATGAACACAAATGAATACCAAATAATTCAGAATGAAGACAAAGAACAAGGGAATGATGTATCCATAAACCCATACAACGTATATGGATGTATATCATATGTGTTATGGATAATACACTAGCTATAAATCAGTTCGAGATCATTAAACAATATGTGTTGTCTGGCATTGTCGCGATGTGAAGATGACGCCCTTCCTATTGATCAATCCGGAAGATTGCATCTCAGTCACACGAATTAGTCGCACTATTCGCTGACATTAGGCAATGAAGTCGATCGTGTAGGCACGAATTGGAGCAATCCACGGTACGCGATTCTTTCAATTTGAGTTATGTCATCGCTTGTTTACCTTACTCGACGTTGAACCGCTCAGCTATGTAAACAAGTTGGCATTGCTCGTTATTGATCTTTTCAAGAATCTTTTTCTCATGTCCTTCCCTACAATCTTAACATATCTTTGCACAACAAGTCGTATGGGGTATAATGATAAAATAAAATACACGTTCTATTTGACTTTAATTTTCGCAGGCATTTTTTTTTCAATATATAAATATATACATATATATATATATATAGGTATACATTTATTATTAATTTTTCTAAGATTAATGCCAAGTTTTTGTTTGACTGGGGATGTGTCAATGAATCAATCTCGTCGAGTATTTGTTTATAGTTCATGTCACCTGTCTTAGCCATCGAAAGAAATCATCTCTCTCATAAAAAAAGATAACACCACCACCAAGAAAATTACATTCATCTGTCATCGAATAATCTGTACCTACCAAATTTTTCTTAAAAATAAATCATAAGGTTTGTGTTTATGCAAGACCGGCCGTTATATACCCTAGACCAATTCCCCCAGTACAATTATTCGGTCGCTTTGGTAATAATGCATCAAAAATTACTTATTATATTCATGCAAGGGTATAATTTTGATGAAAACCCATTTATTCAAGGAGGTCCCAAACGTCACGACGGTGGCCGTAATTAATCCTTAGCAAAATGAGTTCACTACCCAAAAATTTTGTTACTTTTCAGTTTCCGTCATAAGAATCTAGATACCAGACTTTTTCTCCCCATAAATATGATGGGATCTAGGAAATAGACCTACGAGATTCGAATTGCGTATCGTTAATTTTTTTGTTCAATCTCTACTACGGATAACGTATTAAAAATTAAATTTTTTTCTAAACCAAATGTTTCTTCCCAGCTAAACCAAATGCTTCTTATCGATTTAAAATATCGAAATACTATAATACAGTGAGCTTTGTCGAAAAAATTTTGAAAATTGCAATTTTTTTCCATATAACGACTTTTCAAAATAAGGCGCTATCTGTGAATTGCTCGAATAAGTGGACCGATCCGAGCCATTTTCAATAGTGTTCATCTTTGACTCAAAACATGTCAGTGTACCAAATTTCATGAAAACATCTCAAAAATTTGCGAACTGTAGGTTGAATTCGAAAACGCATGAATGAACATACGGACAGATAAGCTTATGAATCGATTCAGAAAATAATTCTGATAATAAAACGTAGACCTATTTCAAGTCCTTCTGACTAATTAATCTACTCTGTGCCACAAGTGGTGTAGGGCATAAAAATGCATATATTATAGAAAGCTGTAAACGTCCTACTCTTTAGAGAGTAGGTCCACAAATCACAACTATCGAGTTTTGTGAGTAAGGAATGATTTTCAAACTAAAATTATCTTCAGTAATAAGTCCGCTTTAGTTCAATGGCAAAGTAAGTTTGCGCATAAGCAAAGTCACTGCACTTGATCCAAACTGGGCAACCGAAAAGGTTCACACTGGAGAACTTTTGAAAGAAGCTGCAACGGGCCATTCAAGAAATCAACTGCTTAAAGACATATGTGAAATACTGAAATACTGATGCATAGATTACGCTGATATCGTTCTTAGGCCTTCTTTTAAAATAATTAAATTCTATTACAATAATTAATGGCGGCCGATAACGCAGCCAGTTCATGTTATTTGCATAAATGCGACGTTCGCATCATATGCTTGGACAATAAGTTAACTGATAATATTGTTAAAAACAAATATACGGTATGTAAGGAATCTGGGAAATGTACGCAAAAAGATGATTCCATTATCAAGTAAATTCAAGTAAAAAATAATTAATTTCCATTATTCCATAGAGTTTTTATTCGAATATAATTTTACTAAACGTTTCGTGAAATGAATTATAAAATCTGTTTTGCACTTAAAATGATGATTATATTTACTTAAGAGAAATAAAAATTCAGATAAAGGAAAAAAACGAAAAATGAAAAAAAAAAAAGTTAAATAAAAACATGTTTATCATAAACTTTACACCGTTTAAGTGAACTTACTTTGTATTGCTAAATATCGTTATTCCCTAATGTTTATATACATGTGTATGTATATTGTAAATTCTTACATGAACATATATGTATAAACAAAAACTAGTTTTATATATATAACGATTACAATGAATTTAGTTTCCGGATAGAATGCGAAATGAGTTTCAAAGTTGAAAACAATTTTCCCAAGTACATTAAAAATTTTTAACTGATTGACTTGTCAGCGTTTTGTTAAAATCAACTGAGAAAGTATTTGCTTGTTCTGTTAAAAGATCGCTTGAAATTGAGTATGTTTACAGTTAATTACGCATATGTATACATTTCATTGTTCTTGTCTCTATGTATATATATATATATATATATACGGCTGTGATTAATTGCGACTGATAGGTTCAATAGTGCAATGTTGATATTTCTTGGTTGAACTATGTTTTTATGTTTGACTCATCAAATATTTCGAGTATTAATTTGCTTTTGTTGTTCATAAAATCTATATAAAATAATCACAATAATTGTGAATTTCTTTTTTCTTTTTCTTTTTTTGTTTTGTTTTTTTTTTTTGATTTCAATATGTCTTCAAACTGAAACAAAGATGAAACACTTTTTTAGTTGATTTTAGTCGTTATATACTATATAACGATTATAAATATTTAAAAGTTGTACCAACGAAACGGATAATATGATTGATAAACTTATTGATAAAGTATTGGTATTACCGCTGACGAGTCTATGAGGTCCACTGTTACGGCAAATGGTTTCGTTTTTCATGAAACGAAATAGTGATTCAATAATATTGGCGGGTGTAATTTCTTCACATGTTTCCAATTTTTGTACAATGCAGGTTTCTAAACGATAAATATCTTCGCATTGTTCAGCATTTAATACTAATTTTGGCAGAGACTTAACAGTTTCTAAACCTTCGGTTGGTACATAACTGGCAAAAGTGTTATTAAAGCAATTTTGTATAGCATCACGATTGGCTTGTAAGCATTCAGGACCTTTTTCAGCTATGAATAAAGCAATTTGATCGCCACCTTTATGGCATACAAACTCTAGTAACTTATGCACCATACGCATAAAGACATCTTGACTTTCGCGCTCGTCCTTATCCAGGCAAGGTACAAGTTTTTGATTAAAATTTTCCATACATATAACTAAGTCCGGTTGTTTGGCACAATACTTGTTGAACACTGCATCTAGTTCGCCTTTCGGAGACGCTTCGGCAATTTCTTCCTGCATGGCACTGTAATTGAATATGCCAGTAATACATTCGCCTAATGATAAGGTGGCTGATTCAATTTCCTGATAAGCTTCGGTGCCTTTCTCTTGCCCCAATTCTTTAATGCATTTGTCTTTGACCATATCCTTTGCATTTTCCATTGAGAAATTACCTTTGGGAAATTCGGCTGGGAATTGATTTTTGAAGTGATCAACATTTATACCTCCTTCATCAAGTTTATCCACAAGAGATTTAAGTTGTGAAGTAGCTGTGGCTACACTGACAAAACATATCAGCGTTACAATGAATTTTTTGTTTCCAATAGCCATTATTGACTAATCTAGTCGTTCCCTGAGTATTCGCGTGTATATGTGTGTGAATGGATTATAATTCTCTCCTGGTTTTTTTTTTGTCTTATGTATTAGTTGACTTATTTCTTTTATGATTTCCAAACAACTCGTATTTTTCTTGTGGTTCTCAACCTCTCGTTACTTTCGCTGGTGAGCAACTGCCTATGAAGCAATTTGTTTGGTTACCTTTTACCCTTCTGTTTATTATATATACATGTATATAGATATATATATATATATATATATTTTTTATAATTTAATTACTACTTGTTGTTTTTCAACAGTTGTTACTTAACACGTAAGCAGCAATCTCACTTAATACTTTAATCTCGACTTGCAGTTTCTTCTTTGTGCTAGCAAATGTACTTTTCTGTACCGAGCTTCGCAGATAGCGATTTCATAATGTAAGAAAGAAAATCAAAACAATGAGTAAATAGAGGAACGAATATACATATATACTTAAACGCTGAGACTTATTATTTTTTGCGTAGCTTAAATTTGAAAAATTTTCTTTTCTTAATTTAAACACGGAGTTTTAATAACTTACCGACTAACTTATTACATTTGCAAATTTTAATTGTATTGTGTTAATGGATATTAACCTTCTCAGGATATAGTTGTCAATTAAAAATACCAATTGTGAAATGTTAGTAATATAAACAAATAATAAATTTTTTGAATTTTTTTTATTTTTTTTATTTTTTGTTTTATTAAGACTTATTATCAATTTTATAGCTTATTTAATTTTCACATAAATTACGGTATAAATAATGCAATCAGAGCTGCCATTGCTTGTATAATATTAGTAGTAAATTGATAACAGTAATTAATGTAATTATTCTATTCTTAGATTTTGTAAATAATTTATATGCCATGTGTATATGTACCTAGCTAGCTAGCACAGATGAGATAGCAGATCCGATTTAGGCATATCTGTCCGTCCTACCTTCATTTAAAGGTCTTACAACTTTCCGTCCAAAGAGAAATCTAGTAATAAAAATAAAATACAAATAAAGCGGAGTGTATATATAGCATTCAATTTATACAGTTCCACCTGACAAATTACATAATAATATGATTTAGGGTATATAGGATGTGCAAGAGGCAATAAACAATATATATCGAATGAATGAATTTTTGACCTATCACGGGCATTAACAAATTCAGCTAAAATCGAATATAATTATTTTTATATTTCATACTACATTGTTACATAACATTTTAATACCAAAGCAGCAAACGTAAAGGATATCAAAAGCTGATACCAACTCACTGAAGGACTCCTTCCTCAAATGTAATAATCTTTCCTGTCTGCGGCCTACAAAAATCTTATGCGTTTGGCTCATGAACTAAATATTTCATCTGGAAGCACGAAACTTCCGATAAGAAAAAGAAAGTATCCTAAGGAAATTATAGTTGAACATGCATGCATATTGATTGCTTTGATAATCTCTTCGTAGATGTAATATCTGCTTTCAATCAGTCTAATATTCTGATTAGACGAAATCGTCTCTTCTATTCGCCGTCTTATACGATCTCAAAAGTTTGATTTAGTCACAAGCCAATTTTGCAATGGACTTATTCTGCCAAACAATTACTAATTTTTCTTTACACTTTAGTGTCGACAAATTCAACTTTTTCAACTCTCCCTTAATCGGTTCCTTATAATCATATGTATCTGATCTCTTCTATGATCCACCGGCCCTAACATCTTTACATAAAAAAAAAAAGAGGAAATTTCAAAATTCTGAAGTGAAAATTTTATAAAATGCACGTCTGTCCTGCGCCTCGCATACATTCGCTTTCAAGATGCCAAAGGTAGGAGACTCTCACGCGGCGGGCGCAAGACACAACATATTGGAATTACTTGGAGTGGCGTGGATATCAAATGTTTGCATTTGAAGAGAAATTTTAAGACGTTGCCAATGATGATCCGAAGGACCTCAATGATAGCGAACAAGCGTTTATGTCGCAAAAGCAAATATAAGATAAAAAAAAAAAAAAATTGTTTAACTTTTAAAATCAAAATAAGTTTAAATTAAATTTTTTATTTTGTAAAAATATTGTTAAACACTTTAGACATTGCAAAATTAGATACACATGCACACAATGATAATTTTATAAATAAACAAACACACCGTTGTAATTATATTAATTAAATGAAAGTATTGCGTTTACAAATTTTTTTTTTTAATTTTGCTAAACAAATATTATAATAAAAATAAAACCTAACCTAGATTTACAATTTCAAACGCACAACAATAAGATTATAAGTAAGTGTATTAAGATATGCTTATAAGAGTTTGTAAATTTGCAAGCAATATTAAATAGAAACAATATATACGTATATGGATTGTTAAAGCTTTCTCTTTTTTCAAATTTTTGTAGTCTTCTCCTTTTAGTATTTATGTGAAATTTTTCTAAAAATTTAAAACTGCTGGTGTTTCATTAGTCGGTATCTGTTTTATATCAATATGGATGAGCAGTGAAGCCAATTCGTATTCTTCGCTGAATTTGTTACGCAAAATAACACTACGATACCCTGAACGTAAGCAGTTTAACGCATAGCACGCCTGTGCGATAAAATGTGTTTCGGCGAAAATGTCTTCATCTTGAACTTCGAAACGCAAAAGAGCAAAATAGGGATTCCGTATAGAGAATTCACAGGTCTCATTCCATATGGGGTTGAAACCGTTCTCAGATGCTTTTGTACGATGTTTTACACCTGTATCAAAATTGGCGCCAGTAACCTCGACCACTACAAGAGGATTGCTACATTTACCGCATCGAAATAAGTGCCGAGCTGCTATAATACGTATAGTAACTATTTTGGCTTCTAAAAGACTAACCGTTGACGGATTATTTGGATCGAAGCCCTCGGTTTGCATAAATTTTGGCTTCAAAAGGTAACCACATTGACCATTATCACGAAATTTCGCTTGATTTAATTGCATGGCCTTATCACCTGTCTGATAGTTTAAAGCAATCATTTGGGAGCCTACATTCCAAAACGGAACTGGGTTAAAATTGGATGAATCCAGACGTTGACCCTTGGGATAAACGCGAGTAATTTGATTACGATGATAGGCCAAGAAGAGAGCGGTGTTTTGTTGTAAAAATTGCTTTTCCGCTTTGGTTTCAGGAAAGCTAGACATTTCGTAGAAAACCCAAGAATGTTCTCGAAATGGAACACTGCGAAAGTATATGATTAAGTCGGACATTTCTTTGGCCACACGAGCGGAACGCTCTTTTTTGCGCCTTTCAGAGTCCAATTGATTGGCAATTACAGCTGCGTCTTGTATAGCTTGAACCCATTCGAACGCAAGTTCCTCCTTATCGAAACCTATTACGAAAGTGTTCTGCATGGTAGGTGTTTGGATTTGTAACATTAATCCTATACCCGGTTCGTTGGACTCAAATAATGATGCCACTGCTCCATGAATCTCAATAGAGTCAGTGCGAGAAAATTGCTCCGAATTAAAATCATCAGTAAAACTATTATAATCGTCCCCCGATGATTCAATAATCTAAAAAGAACATAGTAATTGCGAAATCCGAACATAGTACTAACACCAATAGTATTACCTTCACATAGTTAGCTGGTAGATGACGCTGTTTCATGCCACCATAATCGCCTTTCCACCACATTGTATTATTACGCTGCACATTAGTAATAATAGCGTGCTTGGGAAATGATAACTCATCTGGATTCTCAGCTTTATAACTATATAAAGCCTTACAAGTGACGCGATCCTCTAAACTAGGATCCATATAACTGGAGGCATCATTGAAATCTCCATTGTTGCCAGTATGATCTAAGGACACTTGACAAGCTGAAAGCTTTTGTTTTAATATCTCTTGAGATACTGGATATATAAGTTTTACGTTGCGATATAGCGGATTACGCATATAATATTTAACAAGCAATATTAAAGACTCAAATTGATTAGCGTCCACCACAAACAAACGGCCCTCTTGTAAAATACGGCAATGTTTAATTTTACGATTTATGGTAAATGAAATGACGAAAGCATCTGTATTTTGAACTGAAGGCCTTACTAGAAAAGAGCCTACGTCCAATTTAATTAGAACTTGTTCGGCTTGTTCTTTAGTGGTATGTGGATGAAACCATTCCTGCGATTCATGCTTTTTGGGTTGCGGCACAGGTTCCTTGAGAATAATAGAAAATTCTGAGCCACGTAGCATATTTTTACGATAGTATACAATCAAAGAATACAACGAATCAAACACAAAATTATCCACCAAATAATATTTTGTTGTGCCATTTTCATGCTTCAGTTTGATACGGCAATGATTGGGTCGATTGCGTCGCCAAAATGATAGGCTATAGTCACCCACAAATGTTGCCGATTCTCTTACTAAAAATGTCCCATCCCCTAGATGTTTATAAGCTTCTAATAATTGATCGGCTTCATGGCGGCCACCTGCAAAACGTAACAATACTTGGAGTTTTTTTTAATAAAAAAATGTTCGCTTTAAGTTACCTTCCAATTTACCATGAAACCAATTCTCCCCAAAATGAAGTTCGTCGTTAACCAAATTCTCTTTACCTTTTGGTATTAATGCATTACAGGAATTGCGTTGTACGATGTTGTCATCATCATCACCGGCTGCGGAACGATTTTCATCTATCTCCGAAGAATAAATTAACTCTTGTTGAGTTAAAACAAAATGATAAATGTTCCAAGTTTTATCAACAGGGTCTTTAAAATACATCATGCCTTCCTTTAATATGTTGCGTACGCTATCCTGGTCATCACTGGGACCACTGATAGAACCACGGCTACCGCTTGATCCAATGCTTACGCTCGAAGTAGCAGAATTCGACGTTACACTAGCATTGTCTTCAAATTCCGGTATTTTTTTATGCTTCAGTATAACTTTACGTCTTAGTTGGTGGGGAGAGGGCAATTGCGTTTCCAACCGATCGCAGTGTTGTGTCAATAACATATCGCCAAATACTTCGGTAAGAGCTTGAGCCATATTACGTTGTTGTTCCAATGAGCAATTCTGTTCAATAGATAATATCACGGGATATTCCGAAGTAATAAATGCATGTGTTTTAATCGTTTTAATGACATCTTTAAATTTAATTTTCGATGTCATAGTGTGGCCATGAAAAATATATGGCAGATTATCCGGACCGTTCCAACAGTCAAGTTCTATACATCTGCAACCCATACGTAGGGCGCGAACATAAGCTTCACAAGAACTTTCAGATGAGAATTGATCACCCGTTAAGTAAGTGTTATGTGACGAAGCTATCCAATAAGCTGACATGGGTTGCTTCATATCCATGTAAACACGATCGCATTTTCTGTCCCATAAATCATTGTGCTTGGAAAAAAGATAATCTAGAAACTCTTCCATCGTGAAATAAGGTTCGCGTATATCGCGCTCTATATCTTCAATGAAATCACGTATAAAACTAGAGGCCGTATGATCATCGCGACCCATGGCGTCGTGCTGTTCTTGAGTAAGGAAACGCTGAAACTCCTTCAAACTAACCGTAAGGCCGTCTTTAGAATAAGCAAATTCGCTAATTGGCGAATTGTGGACAAGGTCTTCAAGAAATCCGGGTGGTTGTAAAAGTTTACGGTAAAGTCGAGCAAAATCGTCAAAACGCAAATCATTTTTCCGTCTAATATCATCTTCAGTGAAGCAATCCATTAACTTTGAGGTTGTCATTTTACAGCTTACACTGGCCAAAAATGTCTTAAAGTCTTTGATTGTAACCTGCCCGTTCTCTTTGGTTGTTTGGCAGCTAGAATTCTCTATTGAATAATACTCACGTCTTAACCAGCGTTCTACCTGCAATGGGTACGGAGCATTTATCGTGTCCTGTACCATATAACGCAATCCCTTCACCCAGTTTTCTGCCTCTTGCTCCGAAAAAGCTACGACTGAGAAGGTCTTCAACTTAAATGAGCTGCCATGCAAGACCACAAAACATTTTCCAGGTTCAAACCGTTTAGCCTCATCTGGACAATTTCGAAATTCCTTAGAGTTTTTTCCCACCCGTATTTCCTTAATTTCTCGTAACTCTAAAGAACCTTCATGTTCTATGCGCGTATTTGCAGTAGCTGGAGACCATAGCAACTGGCGAGTTTCGCGAACCAAAATTAGACGTCTCTGTTCAGGTCTTCTTTGCTTATTATACAATTTAGTTACAATGGTACCTCTTTCCAACATACATATAATTTGTTCCATTTCACCCAATGTGGGGACGCTTAAGGAACTGAAACAATTCATCATTTTTGCTTTAAAGGAATTCTTTTACTTTACTTTCGGATGCGCATAAAAGTCAGAAAAAATAACTGGCGCGATTGACTTGGAAGAAATAAAAAAAAAATAAATAAAAAAAAAAAAATAATTAACAATTTGATATCTCAACAAAAACAATATCGGAGACTTTTCTTAAATTTAACTTTGATTTAACGAAACAACGGAAAACTTTTATAAAATTATTAGTTCTTTAACGTCTGAATAAATAAAATTAAATATTTTCAATTCATTGTGTTTTATATTTTAATTATAACGTAATAAACATAAGCTTGCAAACGCAAAAAAGAAAAAAGGAAAAAAGAAGTGAAACTTGTTGATTTATTTTGATGCCAAACGCTGAATTATTTCTATGCTAAATGAATGCTGAATGCTGAATATCGCATATGTTGAGTGGTCTTGTAGCAGCTGTTTTACAATAATAATAAAAATGCCTTGATACGCGAGCTTTATTGTTACGACTAATTGAAACATTGGTGGAAATAGCATAGCGTTAACGGTGTATTGACACTTTTACCCGAAAAATCAATAAATTGCGTAAAGCGATGGAAAAGTATAGTTCGCTCTCTTCAGAAACAGAAAGCATAACTATGTGCATAGTAATGGTATTTAAATTACATTGAACGTCAGCCTCGTGTTTGGAAATGGATAGAAAAAAATAAAAAAAAAAAATGGAGGAAATTGGCTGTGTTTTTAATAGCGTTTTCCAAGATTAGCGGCAATATATGACAAATTTAGCCGAGGGAGATTTCGACACGAAACTTGTAAAAAATGAAGATATCGCCTTAAAATTTTGTAGAAACATTGGAAATTTCTGCATGCAGGTTGGTATTAAAATTGGGCCAAATATGTCAGAGCAAAAGCACGCAGTGGAGCCTAAACTGAACGCAACTCAGTTTTTTCGAACAAAGATATTTTGTGTTTAAAACTATTTTATGCATTCCTCAAATGAAGATATATATTATCTGCCTAAAAATGGATTGATTCTAAAATGAACATGATAGACACCGCGATTGCTTCTTTCTTAATAATACCACCGATATGGGTATGAAATAAAAGAATTTGGAGAGTAGAATACGAAAAACATAGTGGTGGGTATGCGAGATTCGGCCACCGGATCGTTGGAAAGAGGGAAACCTCAGAAGAGATTTTATAAATATTTGTTTAAAATTTCATACACATACATTTTATAGCCCACTCACATTGGCGGCTTCAGATACACTGGCAGGAATAATTAAAGTACCACCGGCAAATAATTTATTTAGGAGGAATTGCGCGACGAAATAACAGAAAAAATTATTTTTTTGAATTGTAGAAATATAAATGGATTGAGGGCCTAAATATTGACTTTTGGGAGGTACTTCAGAGGGGCTCTAAAAGGAATACAACGGCACTAACTCTGGCGATGGAAGAATCTTCGGAAAAAAAAAAAACGGACGCTGTGACAGGTACGGTTTCGGCCCAGTTTCATTGAGACATGGCAGTAAGACCGCAGGAAGACATGGGGATGGGAAGCTCGTGACCGACGACGGAGAAAGCCCATCGGGCCCTGTCTCGGCAGTGGCAACAGGCTCGTCGACTATAAGGGCCACAGGGGAGCCTAAGGTTGAGAAAAAGCCCGGTGCGGCACTTCCAGCAAAGGTTTCGGCTGGCAACCTGACAGAGGATCGAAAACTCAGTAACCACCGACCTCTAGTTATAGGACAACGAAACGCTTATTGACTCCGGAGCAAGCTGCACTCCACAGCAACTAGACGCGCACGAAACTTAAGGCAAAAATATTCTCTCAGAAGCACACAGAAGCTACAGCTAAACTCCACAGCAATGGAGCATACACTCTAAAGAAACCAAGCAGAAAGCATAAAGCAAAAAGTGGCGACGACGACATCAAACAAAGCTCAACGTCTCGCGCGCAATGGCTTGACATAATTATACTTTATTTCCTTTGAATGCACTTTATTCAGTCGCATGCGAATGTTATTTATTTTTTCTTCCCAATATTTGTTCAGTTTTTTCAATAATCTGAATCCATTTCAAACATGATGCCAGGAAAATATAATAAAACGAAAACGCTTGTACCATTTTAAAATTTTAACTTTAATAACATTAACGTGTTCTATCAATATTTTTGCAGACTTGACAATACGCTGAAGAAACTGATTTTGTTAGATCGACTAAGAATCATAGATTAATCAATGGCTGTCTGATGCAGGTTTCGAGGTGTTGAAATACCATAATGCAGTTAATATATTTTCATGCTGCTGTAGTATGAGGAAAAGTAACGCCGATTTGAAATTATTAAGCAGGTTTTTCAAAGAAGACACTCAAACTCGAAATGTACAACCATTATTACAGCCCTTAATTGTTTCGAGGATAAATAAATAAACTAAAGCTTGTTATATGAATTGTTAAGCAAATAAGGAATTAAACGTCAATAGTTTTCGCCAAGGGTAACCATCCCAAAGATAACAGATCGATACAAATATTTAATTTTGCTTTGTCATCTCTGTTAAATCCACCTACCTAATAGTCGGGTTCTATTTCTAGTAAGTACTGCGGCTGCTCTATCCTTAGGATATAATGGGTATGCCCCGTGGGACTGGAAAAACGAAGACCGTCAGCTTTTAACTCAATGAAGAGATTCTGTAGATAGTACAGATAGTATAAAAACAAGATTTTACAGTAGAGAATTTATAAATTTTATGGTATTGCTCTTTAGCTAATAAATGGCATTGGTCTTAAAACAGGAGTGTATTAGCATTGTCAATACGCACGAGAATTTATACAATGATGGTAGCGGAAGAGCGATCAAGTTCGCTTTAATGTATGAGGAACTTCAAAGAGCAAAAGATTTGATTTTGTCAACAGTCAATCCAAATTTATTAGTGGCGCTTTTTTATGATGACTTTTAATTAACGTTTCACGTGAAGCGTTGATCCCAAATAAAGTTCTTTTTATACTATCAATATAATATCACGGCAATTACTGCATTACATAAAATGTATAGAAAATGACAGTTTCAGCCTACAAATTGTAGCCAAAAGTTGATTTTTGTGCACGTATAGGGCTTTCAGGACAGCAACGTCTTTTCTTTTCACTAAAGGGGCAACGCAATTTATTGAAGAAGCCATTTAACCGAATATGAGCTTTATCTCACATGCATGAAACGTGACCATGCATTCATTGTTTTCATAATAATAAGTTTTAACAATAAGTGTGCCATGTACAGCTATGCATGCATTGTATTCCACAAATAATGAAGAGGTCCAAACAATGCATTGAAAAAAAATTTCAACTAAATCTGAAATGAAAGTGTGTTTTATTTATGTTTACTCTCGGAACCACTAAAGAGATGACGTAATTTTTGGTATTTATTGTAAATGTAACCGACAGACAGGTACACACATATCAATATGCAAACGTATAACGTGACGCGTGGAGGAAAAACTGGCAGAAACGGATGAACGTACATCCGTTAAGTGTTCTTTTTTTTCTTTGCGATTTTAAATTATTTGAATTTTGTGTAATCAGTTTTTCAAAATGTTTGCAGTTTTAAAAAAATGAAAATTGAAATCAATAATTTTTCATTTGCCTATCTTAGGGAAGCAACCAAAAAAAAAATGCATTGCATATCTTAAAGGAGAACATTTTTAAAAGAACAAATTTAACTGTCAAATAATAAAAAAAGAAAAAGTTAGGTTTCATTGAATTTCCAGTTAGATTGACAAATAAAATAAAAAATATATTAATAATTATGCTGAGACAAAAGACTGATCTTCTCCAAACAAGGAAATTGTCCCTAAAAATAGAAGGTTAGACCTTGTCAAAGCCTTTTCAGTCCACTGCCTGGATTGCTTCTTGATTTCAGGTAATGAAGTAATAAACGCATGTTTTGTCGTTGGTTATGAATTAACTCGAGACCTTGACTTTATTGCTGTGGAATCTTGTCGTACACTGGCACTAACATTTTAATCAACAGAACAAAGTATCGATAAAATTTTGCAAAACTCATTTTTTGGTTTTAGTTATGTTTAGTTTCCGAAAACTTTGCTACTTAAAAACATTTGCAAAATGATATAAAACAAAAATTCCTTTATAAAATGCATTTATCGGAAACTGGTAATAAAAACATACAAACTGTATATTGCTTTTTTTTTACCTGAGTAAAGTTATATACACGATCCTTTAAAAACAAACGCGAAATAACATTTCCAAACGACGATACAGGGTTACATTCATCTGGAATGCATTACATTCGCGATAAGTAACGGAACATTAGGATTTATAAAGGTTTTTGCATCTAAATATCCAAACTGATTCAAAGAACGACTGCTTCTTCTAACTTGGCGCAATGGGGAAAGATATTGTTTTATCGAAAATGTGGCACTTCGAGTGGTAAGTATTTTCAAAGAGCGATGATAGCAATTGTAGCCGTTCCTCTATTTGGCATATCTGAATTATTGTAAATAACAAATAAATTATGTTAATTACACTATAAGCAAATATATATCTAATATATACGCAGATTAGTAGTTTAATTATTTCTAATAACATACGTATATGAAACTTTTTATAAATCTACTTTTTAAACATTTAATTTTCCTATGTTTATTTATGTATGCTGTAGCCTCTTCATCTTTGGTGTTAAGTGCAAACGAATTACTAACACTATATCAATAACAAGTCATACTTTTTGGAAGGTAACATTTTTAATTTGAAAACATTTTACGATGTTTTTACATTTAAATATATTAAGGTATTCGTAAAAAATTGCTTAATATAAAATATGGTATAAATTTTAAAATTTATCTAAAAATCTCATTTTGTGACTAGATCACAATAGCAACGCCGCTCTACTACACGCTAAAAATATTGATTATTTTGTTAACTAGTCTACCTTTTTGTCGCACGCCAGATGCCGCATGCCGCACCAGTTATTGCATAATTGTGATATAGTTTGAAGTACAATTTAACATGACTTTTACTCATAAATTTAATTTACATTATAATAACATTCTTGGGATTTACTTGCACAATTTTCGTAAGGTCTTATTACTACTTCATTTGTGTCCAGATATTCTTCTTTAATGCAAGCACACCTGAAACTCTCATTCTGCAGTTCATATAGTTTGCGAGGATAACCAATCCAGTTGCGCTCTTTACCGCCACTCGATTTAGTACACCATACATGAGATCCCTTTTCTATTGACCATTCAATATTGCAATCTGGATATTTATCTCTTAGTTTTTGCCTATTAAATTTATCGAATTCGGCTTCCTCTGCCATTGCTCTGAATTTGTTTTCATATTTTGTGGGATGACCAAATTCATCGTAAAATCTCCCAATTACTTTACCTTTGTAGATGTAATCTTTTTTATAGAATTCTTCCCAATTAATTAGGCTCAAAATTCCCGGAGAATTTAATGTTAGGACATTATCCGCTTCATCTTCTATGTAATTTTTAAAGTCTCCCGTTATGAATGCAACGGATGCATCTCTACCGGCAAAAAAATGATAAGTGCATCCTGGTCCATAATGTTTTTCACTCCGAGTTACATCGTATACGCGTCCTAAGAGAGCTAAATAAATAGGCTGTCCACCTACACCGTTAAACTCATTTAACTGCTCCTTAGTAAGGAGTAAGTCATTTTCAGTTGATAAATTTCCATTGGCTGTCTTCTTCTTTCCGAAATTAAATGAACGAATTTGCTCCCATATTTTTGGATAATAAACTCCGAATATGAACGCCGCAATAACTAAAATAAATTGTAATTTGAAAAAATGTCTCCGAAATATTGTCATTTTACAATTTTTTAATTAAGGCACTATTAATATAAAATTTACTCTTCTTTTTTTAAATTATATTATAAAATACTACAAAAAATGCATCGGTAAAAAAGTAATTTTATAAACAAATGCTAGATGATAATTGTTCGATAACATTATTATATCGATAAAAAAACAAAACAAAATATGCCGCTATCGATAAAAGACTTTTAAATAGCATCATTCAGCATTTTTAATAGAATTCAGGAATACTGAGTTGCACGATTGCATATATTGAATTAAGTAAATACCATAAATGAAAATTAATTCCATTCGTTACACAAATCATTTTTCAGGGGACATATCTATGCAACATTGTACAATTTTGTATAATGCTATTGCAGATTTTTTTTTAATATCACGTTCAAAAACTTCGTATATAATGCCGTCTATTTTTTTTATGCGATGTTGGAAAATTAATAAATATAATAAATATTGTCTTTGCACATACTCAAAAGAACAGATCAGTGAAAGCG
The DNA here is from genome assembly GCA_001077435.1 of Glossina morsitans morsitans. Taxonomy (NCBI): domain Eukaryota; kingdom Metazoa; phylum Arthropoda; class Insecta; order Diptera; family Glossinidae; genus Glossina; species Glossina morsitans. The sequence continues at coordinate 3,133 of CCAG010004929.1, read as the reverse complement.
GCGAGAAATTTCGGTCTTCAGTTAATCATGTCGATTTATATATGCGACTGTCTATGTCGAGAACACAAAAATTAATATGAAAACCGAAAAACATTTAAATTATATGCATCATTCAATTGCATTGTTCGAGTTCATTCATAAACGTTCACGTGAAATGTAAGTTTCGGGAAAATCGCTATAATAATTCAATACCGAACGGAAACATCGATTTGATATACGTTAATGTTTTATAAATTATATATCAAATGCTTCCGACTCACTTTTCTAAATTGTATAAAAAATATTCCTATAAGTTATTTATTGATAGATTGTTTATCGACTTATTAAAATCATTAAAAAATTGTTTTCAAAATGATTGAAGACTTTTCAAGATGAATGAATTAGTAGACATTGAATTTTGTTTGTTGTCAAAACTAGTACGACTGGATGTCGATTAGAATTTCTAATAATTTTAATTATATTTTTTTTTTTCCAAAGACTTGTGGTATATTTTTGTAAAGAATATTATTGCATATAAAATAAAAAAATATGGAAAAATCTGGACACCAGGTGTGTAGTAAAGAGGCCGATGCATTCATAATTGCTCATTATTTCTTTCCATGAATTCATTTAAAATAGAAAAGCAAGGTACATAAATATGATTCATCGATATCAACAACGGGTACTACCACGGCTTCTCCACCATATTCCGATAATATTGATAATTTGAAATATGCTAAGTAAGATTTAAATTGAACAGCATGTATCAGAGATGTAGAATAATGAAATAATGAAATTTCTATTTTCAGTGCAAATTTTATTGATAATTCAGAGTCATCAACTCAAGCTAAAGACGCCCTTCTTGATTTTCAAAAAATCCAAAATCGTATGAATTCAATTACAACTTTCAAAGAGGTTTTTATTTAATGGAAGCGTTTTTTTCAATGTTTTAGTAAATTTTGAGCAACACTCCAAGCATTTAAAACCGCATCCAAGCAAGATCTTACCATCTACACTGCCCTTAACCGACAAGAAAAGTGAAACTATTGCTCGTGCTTCCGATTCTCAACTACGCGAAAAATCTTTATTGGATATGGGCTTCAAACCAAATGAAGTCGAAGGTTGGGAGCAGATAGTGCAGCCGCCGAAAGATAACCTTTACAAATTGTTAAAGAATATGATTGATAATTATATCAAACCAAATGTACAAATTCGTATTGGTGGTGTTACCTTTAATTGTCACATGATGGTTTTGCAGTGCTATTCCGATTTCTTTATGGATTGCAATAATGAGGTATTGATACAATTACCCGAAGAAAAAATTACGCCCACAGCTTTTATGATGGTATACGATTGGATGTTAGCAGAGCAACCGTTAGTTCAGCGTGAGGGTATTTTAGAGCTATTCAATGCCGCAAATTTTTTACGTATCAAAGAGTTAATCAACCAATGTTGGTTGTGTTTGGATGACGATGCACGTTTTCGTGAAGACACTGCCTTCCTACTGTATTTGGAGGCACGTAAATATTGTTTAGAAAGTTTAGAACAACTGATGTTGATGCGTATATGCAAATTCTTTTTGACTTTGGTTGCTTCTAAAGAATTTCTAATATTATCAGCTAGAGAAGTGTGCGCTTTACTGTCATCGAACACAATTGGAGTGAATTCTGAAACTGAGGTTAGTCTTTTTAAACCAAGTATGTTAATTTTTTTTTTTAATACAATATTACATTCTATGTGAATACCTATAAGCGCTTTCAGCCTTTGTGCCATAATCAAGAAAACTCTCGGCTTTCATTGTTCTATTTTGATAATTAGGTAACTAATCTTTATGTATCCATCGTCGAAGCGTCTACTAGACATGATTTTGATTAATGTAAAGTTCCTAGTGGATTTAACCAGGTCAATACCAACCCGCGTGCAAGAACTTCTGATCTTTCTGTCATATTTGAAATCGATAGTTTAATTTTTGCGGCCAGGATAATGTTTACAACAGACATTGCGCGGATGGGCAGACATACAGACGTACGATTTAGATTTTGATGCTGATCAAGAATGTATATACTTTGTGAGGTCTTTGATACTTCTTTCTGGCCGTTGCACATGTTTTTGCAAAATGAATATATCCCCCATCCATCGTTGAAGGGTGTAATGAAATGTCGTTTCTGCAGAACGAATGTTAGCTACTCTCAAATAAAAGCATCAAGAAAAAGATGAAGAAAAATTATGCACTGTTTTTTAACGTTATAATACATGAGTTAATTATATTCTTCCATTTTTTTTTTTTAGATTTTCATGTCTGTCGTACGTTGGTTAAGTCATAATTGGGAGGAAAGAAAATGTCATATGTTAGATCTTATTAGATGCGTACGATTTAGTCTAATGCCACCATGGTTCTTAGTAACGTTAACAAAAAATCCTGAATGCCCGGAAATCGATCATATTGTAAACCATGCTGAAGTTAGAAATATGATCAATGACGGCATAACGTAAGTTCTAAAATTCTCTTTCGATTCACATAATAGAGCATAAATGCATACATACATAAGTACATCATCATATTACTATTGTCCCGTGTAAATACATTTATTATATGCGTTTGGTTTTCTTTTTTTTGTCTCTTTTTCTCTTATTCCTCAGATATACGACCACTCAGTTCTATTATGGAGAAAAACGTGAGGATTTTCTTCAATGTTTAGAACGTTTTCAACTCTTAACCCCTATGCAACGCCAATGGGTCTTTGATAAGGAATGCAACTATCATCATCGTCTCGAGTGCCCTAATCTGCAGTACGTTACTTATAAATCGTTTTTGGAATATTTGGATATGATACTGTCCATTGGTAAAGATTATTGGCGCACTCTCGAAATGGCGAAAGGCGTTGAGAAGAACATGCAGTGCTGCGTGCCCGCCGATTGCCGCAAGCCGGCAGATCCAAACTTAGTATGTTGAAAAGATTACTATAAAAAAAAGCTTTGTTGTTTCGTGCCAAATCAATGCAGTGTAATTAATTGTACTTAATTTGCTTCTTAGAAAAATATCTAGTGGCTAATATCTGTGTAGTGTAAAATAAATTGCTTGTCCATATATATATATATATATATATATATATATATATAAAATATATATGTATAGTTTTTTTTTATTTCGATG
>CCAG010004927.1:0-71068 GCA_001077435.1 Glossina morsitans morsitans | reverse complement strand
AAAACCTATTACATCAAGAATGAACCTCTTACACCAAGAATTAGCCGCATACGTCAAGAATATGCAAAAAGAACCTATAACACCAAGAATGAGCATCTTACACTAAGGTTGAGGGATGGGACGATCAAAACTTACTTTCCAAAATAATTCCGCTTGAATTGTTCTAAATTCTGTAGACCACGGAAAGGCGCTTCCATTATGATTGACTAATCATGTTCAAGGAATTTTTATCCACTAGTTTTATTATCTCCTTTTTCCGAAGCACTTCAGTGATCTTTTAAGCAAAAAAAAAAAAACGAGAGCAAGGTCGGTTTTTGAGTAGAGGTTTCAATTGTGCTGCTGCGTCCAAAGACCGGAAAACATGGAAGATAATCTAAAAATTTCAGGTCAGTGAAGTGGGTCGTCCGTGCATTAAACTATCCTGTACAAGTTCTAATGATTTCAGGGAAATGAATGGTTCAGTCTTGTCCTTATGGAAAGCCCCGCATTTTTCATTTGAAAAATTTAAGCCAAGTTTGACCAACTGCCGTTGAGCATGAGCATGAACTTGGTCCAGTCTATTATAGTGTGATAGCGGATTAACTTGTCATTCAAACCGCTTTTCTAATGCTTTTTCCAGTGCTTTGGGTAACTGTCTCAGCATTCGGGTCTCACCTCCGTTACTACGCCTTTTTATACCCTCTATTGAAGCATGGTATACTCTCTATGCTATATACCCACTACTGAAGGATCGGGATATATTCTTTTTTTTTTTTTTCATAATGTATGGAACATCCAAAAGAAACTGCAGGCACCCTATAAGGTATACATATTCTTGATCATCGTGAAATTCTAAATTGATTAAGCCATGTCTGTCCGTCTGTGCGGTTTGTTGTTGGCACTCTCCTGATTGCAAAAATGAAGATATTGTTTTCGAGTTTGCTGGAAACATTGGAAGGTTTTGCGCTCAGATTGGTATTGAAAATGGGCCAAATCGGTCGAAGGACACGCAAACAGCACCACGCAAATTGAGAAAGCCTCTATTTTTGAAAAGGAATGAAAAAGTTATTTTTTGCTCGTTACTCATGAACTACGGCAAACCATTGCATAAAAACTTGAATGCATATTCTTTGGGCGATGCTGTAGCATTTGTTTACAAAAATGGAAAAATTGACCACACCTACTCAATATTATAATGTCTCAAAATTCAATTGTTTTTTGAATATCTTTATAACGAGCAGAAACAGGCTTCAAAAACCTCATAAAGTATACAAATTCTTGGCCAGTTACAACCCTTGAATGCATCTAAACATTTCCGCCTATTCGTCTGTCCATACGTCTGTCCGTCCATCCGCCGTCTGTCTTCGCAACTGTGCAGTATTTGTGGTAAACACTCGCCTGCAAATTTGCAAAAGAATTTAGAATTAATTGGAATGCATTCAAATGACACCCCTACAACGGCCACATTCCTATACGAAAAAAACTTTTATTTTGAAAATAGACAAAATCAGCTGCGCGCTCTCCATATCGTAGAGCATGAAAATTTTCTTCTTTTACTTCTTTTCTCTTTTTTAGGATAATGGTGATGGGTATAAAAGATTCAGCACTGACCGAGCAGCAAAGTGGCATAAGCGGCAAAATAAACAATAGCACTGCGGATACCGCGCCCCTTGGTTTTCTCATTCGGTACAGTTAAGTCCTAGGGTAAAAATGCATCCCATCCCCGGAGTTTCGATTTTCTAGCATTTGCTATAATTTCCGAGAATTTCTGTAAACTTTCAATTTTGTTTTTTCTTAATTCCAAAACGCACTTTCATGTTTATTATCGCAAATAATTTTTTTTTTTTTTTTTTTTTAGATTAAACTTGTTTTGTTACACTCGGTTTCCATGCTGAATCGAAGAGTGAGGCATCATTAAAATGATTAAACTTCAATAAATACTTGAATTAAATTTTCGAATGCCATATGAACGAAGAGTGTGAATACTTTACTTGTCGCTGGTCCACTAAGTGATGGATGTACACAAGATAATATAATAAATAAACTGGAAAAATATTTCAATAATTAATTAAAAAGTCGTTATTTAAAGTAATATTTACCCGTTTTTAATTTCTGCACATTTATTTTTATCATCCATTATGCTAAAAGTTAAGCGATTTTTGTTTTATTTCGAAACGAAAGACATGAACACTTGGTATTTATGTAAACGACATTTTTTTCGATTTGTTTTTTCTGTTTTTTTCTGCTTTTTTTTCTTTTTACTCTCTGCCTTAACTAACCACTTGTAATAACGACTTTTTGTTTTTGCTTTGTTTATATATTTTTTTTTTATATATATTTTCTACGTACACTGTAGAAGACAAATGAACAGTTATTGTATTATTTATGTACACAATCGCACTGTTTGACCATGTTTTGCGGTTAAGGTTAGCTACTAATGTTTGCCAATTATGTCGTCGAATTTCCTCAAATAAAAATTGAGTGCAATATTGCAAAAACACATAATCTGTCAGAAAGGCATCGGTCCCATAAAAGCTAGAATGCGCTCAAATAGTAATCAAAAACAAAAAGCTAACGTAAACTATTTTGCTTCTCCGACGCTCAATATGGTTTTTAAGTTAAGTTTGTTGATTTCTTTACAATTAAAACATCTGTAAATAATAGTTATTTAAAGATATATAGCGCAACTGCTTATGTTATTGAAAACAGATATCACAGAAAAAAAAAAAAATGTGATTTTGGATCGCTCGGTGTAATAAAAGGCGCGTGCTCTGGGTGCTATATACATTCGCATAAACTCAAACAGATAAATCGATTTGAACGCAAGAGAAGAAGACAGACGGATAGACAGATAAACTTAAATCTATTCGGAAAGTACTTTGAATACAGCAAAATAAGACAGATAGACGGACAGATAAGCTTAAATTGATTCGGAAAATAATTCGAAGACAATAAGCGAAGGTAAACAGATGGGCAGATAAACTTAAATTGTGTCGGAAAGTAATTCGAAGATAGCAAAACAAGATAGACAAACAACAGACGGACAAACAAAGTTTAAATTGATTTGGAAAGTAATTGGAAGACAAAAAAAGAAGATAGACTGACGTATAGATAAGCTTAAATTGATTCGGAAAGCAACTCGAACACAAGAAAAGAAAATGGACAGACGGATAAACAAGTTTAAATTGACTCGAAATGCAATTCGTACACAAGAAAAGAAGATGAACAGTCGGGCAGATAAGCTTAAATTAATTCGGAAAGTAATTCAAATGCAAGGGAAGACGTACGGACGGTCGAACAAACAAGTTTTAATTGATTCGGAAAGTAATTCAAACACAACAAAAGAAGACGGACGGGCAAAAGAGCTTAAATTGGTTCGGGAAGTAATTCGAACACAAGAAAATAAGAGGGGCAGACGGTCAGTCAAGTGTAAATCCATTTAGAAAGTGATTCTAAATCGATTGGTATAATAAAAGGCGCATGTATTTCAACTCTTCCTGGATAATATATGCGTTCATATAAACTCAAAGGGACAAACCAGTTTAAATAGATTCTAAAGTAAGAAAATAAAGCAGACAGCCGGACACCGAAGCTTAAATTGATTCGGAAAGCAATTCAAACACAACAAAAGAAAACGGACGGACAAACAAGCTTAAATTGGTACGGGAAGTAATTTGAACAAAAGAAAACAAGATGGACAGACGGCCAGACAAGTTTAAATCCGTGTAGAAAGTGATTCAAAATCGATTGGTATAATAAACAGCGGGTCTATCTCAAGTCCTTCTGGATGTTACATACATCTGCACAAACTCAATATACCCTTGTACCGCAAGTCATGTAGGGAATGGAAATGTATTTTTTAATTAAATCTTAATATAATTTTTTTTATTTTTTTTTAAATGATGCACTCAACGACTGTGTTATATAAATAGAGCAGAAAAGTTAAGGAGGGTAATACAAATATTCGGGTCAAGCTAAACTTTTCAAAAAATTGTTTTTTTTTCCCTTCAATTCTTTCAATTATTGTATGAATTTGTTCGTTATCGGATTCCGAAGATTTACAAGAAAAAATAAAACATTCAATAAACAATCATGCTTGAGATGATGACTTGGACTTTCTAAGCACATTTCTGATTGTTACAAACGAAACGTTAAATTCAAAATAATCTCATCCTCAACTAGCACAAGCAATTATATAGACATTTGTTACTAGATAATTGAAAAAAAATCTGTTGATTTCATTAATTAATTATACGATTCTCTTTATTAAAATGAATGTTTTTGTAATTTATTTTCATTATATTAAACAATTAAATGGGGAAGGGTGTAGTGTTTAAAAGTACATATAACATGTAATTAATCATTTAGTGTCACTAAAGGAATTCATTAAAATATTAAAAAAAAAAAAAAAAAAAAAAAAAATGCTGAACAGAATGAGTTCAACGTCATTAAGTGTGATTTTCTATTATACCCTTCATCACTTATGGTACAGAGGGTAAGTTTGCACGGATGAAGGCAACACCTAAAACAACTTAGAGTTGCTTCGTGCTCTATTACATCAAATCATTTTTAAAATTGATAAGTCAATCATTTCCTAAATCGATTTAAGTCCGCCTTTTCATCTGATATCTCTCAACGTATTTTCGTATGCACGTCTATACTCAGATATTGGAAAACTATTTTGATATTATGTAAAGGAAAATAACTTGTTTTAGCCCAGCAGTGAATCCCTTTGAAAATGGTTTGGATCGAACTATCCGCACGTACTCAGGAAGAACTTGTTATGTGGAAAGGATTTCGTATTCTTATACCCATCGGAGGAGGAGGGATATATTTATTTTGTCCCAAAAGAAAGTTTCCGAAATTCCACAAAGTATATATATTCTTGATCACCATCAAATTCTAAATCGATTTAAGAATGTCCGTCTGTCGGTCAGTGTAATGTCTGTTATATGCATTCTCCTGGCCACAAAAATGACGCTATCGACTTCAAGTTTGGCAGAAACATTGGCAGTTCTTGCAGGCGGGCGGGTATTGACAATGGGCCAAAGAAAATCAAAGAATATCAAAATTTAATTGGTTTTCCAATACCTTTGTAATGCCCCGAAACAAGCTTCAAAAACCCCATAAAGTATATGAATTCTTGGCTGTTTTCAAATTTGGAATGCGTTAAGCACGACCTTCTCTCATGATCTTCTGTTCGTGGTCGAAAAAGTGGTCCGATCCGAACCATTTACAATAGCTTTCATTCTTAGGCCAAATATCATTAAAATATTTTAAACACTTCGACTTCTGGATCGAAAACAACAAAACAAGACGGACGGACGGACATGCTTTGCAAGGGGAATGAGGGAAAAACTGTTTCGATCCGAAACCTTTTTAATACCTTTCGTTCCTGGGCCAAATTTCATCAAAATATTTTAAAAATTACGACCTGGAGAGGTAAGGCGAATACAAGAGAACGAAATGGACAGACGGACATTGTTTATAAGTGGAAAGTGGAAAATCCGAGCTATTTACAATAGTTTTCATTCTTTGGCGAAATTCCAAAAATTTGCAAACTGTAGGTTGAACAAAAGAAAGCATGACGGACGGACGAACAGGCTTTGTAAAGGGAATGGTGAAAAAAGTGTTTCGATCCGAACCCTTTTTAATAGCTTTCTTCGGCCAAATTCCATGAAAATACAGTAAAAATTTGCGGCGTGTAGGTTAAACGAAAGAAAGCAAGACGGACAGACAAGCTTAGAATCGATTCAAAAAGTGCTTCTAATTCACATGAAAAGTAAACTTTAGCGTAAAAACAAAATGTAATTTTTTTATGACGAAAATACTTAAAGAATTCCATCGAACGAATGGCTGTAAGGTATTCTTGTGTGGCAATCTTGTCCAACTGCATTAAGTTTTAAGTTGTTTTATTTATAAAGATTCTAGTCTTTGTATCTGCGCAATATTCGCATTTGGTCGCAGACAAGAAAGGTTATCAGCAATTTATTCTTTTATATAATAATAAGAAAGTAACGAGATAAAGCTTTAAATAGCTAACGACAAGTTTTGAATATCTATCGATCGTGCGACATTCTCTAACAAATTGGATCATATGTATACACACATATGTGTATACACACTCACATACAGATTAACATATACAAATTCGAATAAATTTACATTTACTTGACTTTATTTCTCTCCTTTTCTCTCTGTCTATGATGTCTTCCTGACCGCCATAAGGGCGACATCCCCTGAATGGCTGATCAAAAGTTTATATATATTATAGAGAAAAAGTAAATAAATAAAAAGTAAATAAATAAAAAGTAAATAAATAAAATTTACTTTTTCCAACATTTGTTTATTGTTTTAAAAAATATTCAATGGAAAATTTAGCTTTTATACCCATCACCGAGGAATGACGGACATATTCATTCTGTCAAAACGTTTGCAACACCAAGAAGGAAGCATCGGAGACCCCATAAAGTATATATATATTCTTTGTCAGCATCAAATTCTAAATCGATTTAAGCATCTCCGTCTGTCCGTCTGTGTAATGTCTGTTGTAAACATTGTCCAATGTTGTTACCGATTTCAAGTTTGGCAGAGACATTGGAAGTTCTTGCACGCGGCTTTGCGTTGAAAATGGATCAAATCGATCGAAGGACACGCCCACGACACAACGTGAGCTGCAAACCCTCATGTTTATCAAAGGAAGTGAAAAATTGGTTTTTTGCTCATTACTCATAAACTATAGCAAATAAATGCACAAAAATTTGAATTTGAAAAATTTGAATTTTATAGGCGATGCTGTGGCATCTGTGTGTGCAGCAAAATGGAAAAAATTGACCACGCCTACCCAATATTTAAGTTATTTTTTCATAACCTTTAAAACACGCAGAAACAAGCTTCAAAAACCCCATAAAGTATACAAATTCTTGACCAGTTACAACCCTTGAATGCATCTAGATAGGTCTGCCTATTCGTCTGTCCATCTGTCTGTCTGTCTATCTTTGCAATTGTGTAGCATTTGTGGTAAACATTCGCCTACAAATTTGCAAAAGAGTTTGGAATTGATTGGAATGCATTCAAAGGATACGCCTACAACGCCCACATGCCTATACGAAACAAACTTTTATTTTGAAAATAGAAAAAGTTAGCTGCGCCCTCTCCATATTGTAGAACAGGAAATTTGTTCTTTCTCGTCTTTTGTCTTTTTTTTTTGGGGGTAAACGATAATGGGTATGAAAGATTCGGTCCCGACCGAATTTAATTTTCTTACTTATTATTATTATATAAGAAGCTTTATAATAAATGATTCTTTTTAATTATGAGAAGAAACACGTGAGATCACTTTGTGAGACATCTTACGTGTAGTTTTAAGTTGCATTTTAAACAACTTTCTTTCCGCGATATTATATGCTCAACGATTGCGGGAATATAAAGAATAATATAAAGAGTAGTTTTTTTGTTTTTTTTTTTTTTAAAGAGATGCCGGAAGAACAATTAAGCTACTTGTCAACATTTTTATATCCAGCACTTCAAGTTCGGGACTCTAGTAGATTTATACTTTCGTTTGCAATACTTGGAAGCGTGTATCAGTGAATGCATTAAAAGAATATTCTATCAATCAACTCATTTTCAATTCTTCCATTTGTTTTTGTCAGTCCGTCTGTCTGTTCTTAATTATTCTAAGCTAAGCTCGTTTATTTCTTTCATCTATCCATTCATTTGAGTTTCGCGTCCTGCTCTAAGTTTTACTTGGTCTGTCCATCTATCCATTCATTTCACCGCTGTCTGCTGTTGAAAGACTTGTGCTCTTAAAAGTTGAAATAGAAAGCTAGAATTTACTCATCATAGATCAAGCCTCGCAATGGCCCCGATCCGCTCACAACTTTACCTACAATAGCCAAAAGCTTGAACTCCCGCTTGATTAAAGGCATTGATTGGGAGCCCGATAGAAACGTTTATGAGGCTCTTGTCAAACTTAGGCAAAAGTTTGTACTCCCGCCTAATTAAAGGCATTGATTGGAAGCCCGATAGAAACCTTTCTCAAACGTAACCGAAGAACTTAATGCAAACGCCTTATCAAGAATTATTTACGTCTTAAAAGCAGATATTGAATTAATATATTACCTAAAAAAGTCAGGATAAAAAAGAAACGTCAATGGACATATGGACTGAGTTTTATAGCCTACGATACTTGTGGTAAGAAGGTATATTTAGTTTGTGTGGATATATGCAACATCCAAAAAGATCAGAGATGTACCCATATTTTACTATACGGATCGATTCAAAAAAAATAAGGAAAGGAAATATCAACGGAATCGTCCAATAGTCCAATCATCCTAATTGTTTTCAGTAGCTTTCAGTCTTTTTTTTTCAGTCCAAAGCAAACAAATGTTACGAGAACTCCTGTTCATAGATTGAAGGGAAAAATATATTATATGTACAGAAGGACGGACAGCCGGACGGCCGGGAAGACGGCTTAAATCGACTCAGTAAATGATCCTGTGTGTGTGTGTGATATAATAAAATCTCTTAAGTTTTTCCGAATGTTACAAGCCTTTACACAAACTTAACATATCCTTGTTTTTTCGAAAAGAAAAAAAAATGTTTTCGAGCGGTCCTTGAAAGAGCGGCACGCCCTTTAGCAAGAAAATGAACATCTTCTTATATGCAATTTATTTAATAAATAAATTCCACATCTATACTTGACAGTAACACATGTGCCTTTGTCTGTTTGTTTACATTTATGCTTGACTGATTAATTATAAAGTGAAAATGCTTAAAGGTCAAGCGATTCAGGGACGTCTTTTGAACTTCACACTTGGCGACATAAATAAATTAATATATATTTTATAATAATAATAATAATTTGCATTAGCTATTACTTTATCTTATCTCCAGCAGGTCTTGAAAAATAAAGACAGTTTTTTTAATCAAAATTCTCTAATACTTCAACGAAATAATTTCTTCTCTTTTTTTTGTGTGCGAATATCAGCAAACAAAAGTACTTTGCAACTAGTCAAGCGAAAATATAAGTAATCACGTCCTAAGCCGGATTTAAAAGTTTTTTTTTTTTTTTTTTTTTTTTCTCCTTTATTGGCTACGAAAGCTAATGCGAAATATTACATAGGTTTTTTTCATTTTTTTTTTATTTTTTGGAGTAGAAGAGACTCTTATATCGAAATAAATGGTTGACCTCTCCAACAAATCCATTTTGTAGTATTAAATTTTAGTTAAGAAATATGTTTTATGATTTCTAAAGACGTTTTAAATTTCGTGCTCGTATAACTAAGAGAAACACATAAATCACTCAGTTAACTCAGTGCACATTTAAATTAACTTATATATGATTTTTATACCTTACACCACTTGTTGTTAATATACTTATGCTTGTGCGGATTTATGCAATATTTAGAAGGGTTTGAGATAGACGCGGCTTTTGTTATGCCATTCAGAATCACTTTCTCCATGGATTTAATCTTGTCTGTCTATCTGTCCGCTTTGTTTTCTTGTGTTTGGTTTACTTTCCGAATCGATTTAAGCTTATCTGTCCGCCTGTCCGTCTTGTTTTCTTATGTTTGGTTTACTTTCCGAATCGATTTAAGCTTGTCTGTCCGTCTGCCCACCTTGTTTTCCTCTGTTGGATTTACTTTCCGAATCGATTTAAGCTTGTCTGTCCATCTGCGCATCTTGTTTTTTTGTGTTTCACTTACTTTCCGAATCGATTTAAGCTTGTCTGTCCGTCTGCCCTTTTTGTTTTTTTGTGTTTTATTACTTTCCGAACCGACGTAACCTTGTCTGTCCGTCTGTCCGTCTTATTTTCTTGTGTTTGACTTATTTGCCGAATCGATCTAAGCTTTTTTGTCCTTCTGTCTGTCATCTTTTGTTGTGTTCAGTGTACAGATTGGAATTTTCGAGCTATTTTGATACAATTTGATACACCAACTTGCTCTGGCCCAAGGACGAACTATCTTGAAAATGGTTCATTATACGAATAAGTGTAGGGTGTTTAGCCATGACCCAAATTCTTTTTTTTACTTAACTTGTTTTTATTATTACTTTAAAATAATAAAAATTGAATATATTCCTACTGTTATTTTATTTTTATTTTGTCTTTTTGGTAATCTCGTCCTATCGCACAATTAGGTTTGTAGAGTAAAAACTCTCTCAGGCGTGTCTACGTAGTGTCTTAAAGCAGAATTCTTTAAAAACATTTAAAAAAACACGTTGCAGTTATCACACATGTACGTAATTTTTTTCCATTACGTAAAAATTGAAATTGATGCCACTGACATGTTAAGTCAGAGATTCACACAACGTATATGTAGTGTAATTGTATCGTGACAATTGATGGAACGAAATCACGTATCATTTGACTTCAAAAATGCAAAAATAAATAATAAACTCAGCAATACTTAGGCGCTCTGTGCGAAAACTATTTAAAATAAATGCAAATGAATATCGGATATGGAGACTTTATATATCAAGGTTCTTCTACCTTTAGTCGACCACTGACTGGTAATCCCAGTGCAGCAAAAACGACATTCGATTTCTACATGAATTGGGCCTAACCTCAGCATTGACCAATCAATTACTTTAAGATATGTGCGGAGCTTGACATTTTATTGCACCATGTTTTCCGAAGGAGCTGACTTTCGTTAAAATAAATCATGATTAACTTTGCTTAAGCTTCATCGAAACAAGGGTGTACCTCCTAGACGTTCGTAAACTTTGTGTTGCACATTGCGGATGTTACGGGCGTGACTCGATTATATGGAATTAAAATAAATAAAAAAACGGAAGAACACTGTAACGAGGCACGGTTCGCTATTGTATATCCGGCACCACCCCACAATCATGCATGCGATGATTTCTCAAAATAAGGCGGAATATGGTAAGTAATCGCAACCCTAGTCCGATCCGAATTATTTTCAATAGCGTTCGCTCTTGGCCCAAACAAAGTCTGCTTGTTGTTGGGGATAAGAAAACTAGACGGACGGACAAGCTCATATTGATTCACAATTACTTTCCGCATCGATTTTGCGTTCTTGTTGTTTGAGCACAAAAATACTTAGACAGACAGACAGACAGATGGACAGACAAGCTTAGATCGATTCAGAATCATTTTCGGTATCATGAAAGGTGGATCTACGTCAAATCCTTTTGATTGTTTCTTAAATCCGCACTGAGTTAATAGATTCTTGTAATGGGCATAAGGAGATTTAATTCAAAGGCTTTACGATTTCCAACAAGAAAAAAAAACAACAGATCTGTGCAGGCATTGAAAACCAAAGCACACGTTTTCCGAATTTCAGGAAATTATGTTAAAACGGTTATCCTCTTGGTCGCTTAATCACTTTGGCTGGCATTTGAAGAACACAAAGACCGGATATAACCTCAACATAATAATTCATTGATCATTCGCTTTCGACGTCCTTGCATACAGAAATCAAACATAACCTCAAAAGTGATGAAGCAATTATTTGAAGACATTTACGAAAGACTTAAGCACAAGTAAAAAAAATGCTTCACGATTGCTTTTGCGGACATTCTAAACCCTGTTCTACTCGGCCCGTTTTTATTAACGATCAACAATGGAATATAAGCGTCGTTTAAACTCAGCCTTTGCGTGAACTTAGCTTCAATATTGGTGTATCAACTAACTCGAGTTCTATAGGAGAACTTAGGATAGTAAATTAATTTGACTTTCGAAACGTTACACTTTCATATTTTCGCAAAGCCAAAACTATCCTGAATACTACACAAGAGTTCCTTGGCCATGTCATAATTTTCGCTTGCGAATTTTTGCATAAACTCATCTAAAATTTTGTATTGCATTGAGACTGTGAATAGTTCAGATTTCCAACTTTCACACTATCGCTTATTCTGAATACTATCCAAGAGTTACTTGCCCTCCTCAAAAACTATCCCTGGAAAACTCTTTAGCTTAAATAGCTTACTATCCCCACAGCAGAAAGTCACCTGATTTTTTGAACGAGTTTCGATGCATATTTCTGCATAATATATATATACATATATATATACAATGTTTTATTGCATTGAAACGGTGCACATTTCGAATTTCGAATTTTTACACTATCGCTTATCCTCAATACTGCATAAGAGTTTCTTGGCCAACTCAGAATCTATGATTGGAGATGACTTGTTTTCTTAAATAGCTTCTGACTTGTACGAAAGGAAGTCATTCGATTCGATTTTTCAAACGATTTCAAATGCAAATTTCTACATAAACCCATCTATAAAGTTCTATTATATTAAGACGGTGCACAGTTCGAATTACTAATTTTCACACTATCGCTTATCCTGAATACTACACAAGGGTTCTTTAGCTTCCTTAAAATCTATCATTGGGGAAAACTTATTTTCTTAAATAACCTATGACTTGTGCGAGAGGAAGCCATTCAATCTTTCGAACCATTTTCAATGCAAATTTCTGCATAGACTCATGTATAAAGTTTTATTATATTGAGACGGTGCAGAGTTCGAATTTCTAGTTTTCACACTATCGCTTATCCTGTACACTACACAAGAGTTACTTGGCCAACTCAGAATCTACGATTGGAGATAACTTGTTTTCTTAAATAGCTTCTGACTTGTACGAAAGGAAGTCATTCGATTCGATTTTTCAAACGATTTCAAATGCAAATTTCTACATAGACCCATCTATAAAGTTCTATTATATTAAGACGGTGCACAGTTCGAATTACTAATTTTCACACTATCGCTTATCCTGAATACTACACAAGGGTTCTTTAGCTTCCTTAAAATCTATCATTGGGGAAAACTTATTTTCTTAAATAACCTATGACTTGTGCGAGAGGAAGCCATTCAATCTTTCGAACCATTTTCAATGCAAATTTCTGCATAGACTCATGTATAAAGTTTTATTATATTGAGACGGTGCACAGTTCGAATTACTAATTTTCACACTATCGCTCATCCTGTACACTACACAAGAGTTACTTGGCTAACTCGGAATCTATGATTGGAGATGACTTGTTTTCTTAAACAGCTTCTGACTTGTACGAAAGGAATTCATTCGATTCGATTTTTCAAACGATTTTCAATGCAAATTTCTGCATAAACTCAATTTACATGCGAAAGTGTATGTATGTAAGCATGCATTGGAATTAAAATCAATACGGAAACAACATTTGAACACTTGCAAGAGAAAATCTATTAAAACCGGTCTTGTCGTATAGTTGAAACACTGAGCCACATTAACATACATACATTAATTTTGGTTTTATTTTTAGTTTTAAAACTATGAACGATGTAACCTTAAACGATTCGTTTTTTTTTTTTTATTTATTTTTTTTTTCTTCTCTTCTTTTTGCAGCCATCAGCGCTGAATGCAAATGTTAACTTTGACATTCCAGTTATTATTGTTACGACAAAGCAGACACACCATATAAGCACGATAACTATTCACGATCAATGTGAAACGGTAAGTTAATCTGGTATGATGGGTATGTTGTTTTATAAGTAGGAAAATCGAGAAGGAATCAAAAAAGAAAAAAAAAAAAATATTTTTTAATTACATTTTCACTGCAACTTATCATCAGGTTATGCTTGAAAGACCAAAAAAAAAGAAGCTAAATAAAAAAAAAAAAAAAAAATGCAACTTGCCCCAAAAAAAAAAAAATAAATATATGCACTTAAGATCGAAGTAATCGAGATCAGTTAAACCTTGAAGATTAGGGGAAAAAAGGAGAAGAAGAAATTCTTTATGTCATGTGGGATGAAATATTTCTTTAATTGTTAGAGCCTCATAATATCGAATGTAAACCACCTCCGTCTCTGCGTCCCTCTCTCTGTCTCCCTCTCGCTCCCTCACTATTTTTGTCTTTTAAACTATTTGTTGATTTTTCTTAGTTCATGCAGAATTCTTGTTTCGATCGACTACATTTTCCTCGTGTGCTTGGACTTGATTCGTTTTGGTTATAGGAAAATTTCACTTCTCCGGTTTTAAATTCTTTTTGATTTATTACTTTCCACTTAATTGTTTATATATTTATTTATTTATTTATTTTTTTTTTTTGTTAAAATTTATTTATATTATTTTTTTCTATTACACAAAAATTCACACACACACACATACATACGCAAACGCAATTACACACCCGCATATCTATCAGGCAAACATTTAAGCATAAAAATTCCTCTCTATTTTGCACATTCGGTTCGCTTAATTCAATGTGATAAACATTTTCACGTCTCGTTCAATTTAAGACTAACCAACTGAACGTAAAATTTGGCTTAAAGCTTCGCTACTAGAGTTAGAAATCGTCGCTTTATTATTTATTGTTTTTGTATTGCTAAAGTATTGTTTACATGAATAACTCTCGCTCATATCACTCTCTTATATATACATATATGTATGTATGTATTTATGTATGTATGTTTGCTTGTATAATGCACGGAACAATTGTACAATAAGTTTATTTGATTTTACAATAAACTACTTACACTAAGAAAAAAAAACATAAAAAAAACGAGGAAATTAATAATCCCTGCACTCCATTGCAATGAGCCGTTATTTTGATTTAAAATAAGATGATCAGAACTTTTTTTTGCAATGTTTTCCTTACGAGAAGATAAAGTATAGCCTGAAACCTTCACGAGCATAAGAAAAATATAAAAAAAAGGTCTCTTTAGATTCCTAGGCAACATATGAATAGTGGAATAGATTTGTCAATTTGTCTTGTCTGCTTGTCGGTCTGTGCGTCCGTTTGTCATCGAAATCAAAATGATCAGTTCAACTTTTTATCTGGAAATACAAACTTGGTCATCAATTTTTATACGTACGTAAGAACTTAAGATAGACCTACCTTTTATTATACTAAGCTTGTCTATCCGTCTCTGTATCCATGTATTTTATTTATATGGTCAACCTTCACTTCCACCTACGCTATAACGAATGCAAAAATCTTCTTATCCGGCTTTAGGGAGTGAACTTCAACTCATTCACTCAATAAATATTTTTATACCCTACACTGACTCGTGGTACAGGGTATATTAAGTTTGTGCGGAAATAGGTAACGTCCAAAAGGCTTTAACGTAGACCGACCTTTTATTATACCAATCGGTTCAAAAAATGATTCTAAACTTGTCTACCCGTCTGCCTATCTGTCTGTCTGTCTAATGTCTATCCATGTATTGTTATATCCAACCTTCACTTCAACCTAGTCTATAACGAATGCCAATCTTCTTATCCAGCCTTAGGTAGTGAATGTTCAACTCACTCACTCAAACTCTTGAATAAAATTTTTTTATAATTTTATACCCTACACTGAATCGTGGCATAGGGTATATTAAGTTTATGCGAAAGTATGTAAAACACGGAAGCTATTACGATAGACCTACTTTTTATTATACCGATCTATGTCTATCTGTCCATCGTTTCAAATAGTTGTGTTCATCTTTCAGGTCGCAATTTTTGAGCTATTTTGATGGAATTTGATACACTTACGTACATTGATCCAAGAACGAATGCTAGTGAGAATGGTTCGGATTGGAACACTTTTTCAACCACTCCCCATATAACGCCCTCTTCTGAAAATTCGTTAGATGGAGAATTTCAATTTTTTTTTTCATTTTCAAAATTTCTCGGCAAAAGTCTCGCATTAAGAATATTTCAGCATTCCAAATTGATGTTCGGAGCGGCTGGAACAATTTTTTCAATCTCCTCTCATATAAACTAAGTTAACGTAACAAATTTGATTTATTTATTTACTAAAAATTAGTTCATAAACTATTTTGAAAATATCCCTTTACATGCCATAAAATGAATTTTTAATGAGGAAACTGATCTTTAAATTTTTCCATATTTTATATTTTTCTTTTTTAACTTCATGTCGATAAATTTTGCACTAAATGAGTTAAATTTATCAAGCTGCTCAGTCAGCAGTTACCACGCCAATGACTTCTATTCCGTCATCGTAAAATATCAATACACAATCAAGACTTTTTCACTTCACCAAAAGCTAGTGCTGGATATTTAGAAATCTGATACAAGTTAAGAGTGGTCTTTAGGTGATACTTTGCTTAAAAAAGGTCCTCACTGGGTTCTTCAAAATAATTACAAGTTTAAGCATTTTTCTTTAAATTACCCTTTCTTTTTGGTCTTGTTTTCTACATTGTGCGTACCACCGCCGCATAGAAGGTTTCGCGCGAAAAGTAAGGAAGAGAAATAAATCGGGGTCAATTTCCTCCATTTTATAATCAAAATAAAGGAACAATTTAATTAGGCGACGTGCTGAAGAATAGACTAGAACGAATATAAAACTCCTCATCCGGCCTTAGGCAGTGAACTTTTAATTCACTAACTCAAACTCTTGATTAAAATTCGTAAACATTTTTATACCTTACACCACTTGTTTTATAGAATATATTAAGTTTGTGGGGAAGTACGTAACACTCAGAAAGGCTTAAGATGGACCTATCTTTTATTTTACGGATTTAAGCCTATTTGTCCATTCGTCCAAATAAATTGTGTTCAACTGATAGGTCGTAATTTTTAAGATATTTTGATGAAATATGGTGGATTGACGTGGCTTCATCAAAGGATGAACGCTGTCGAAAAAGGTTCGGATCGGCCCTTTTTTTCGACCACTCCCCATATAAAGCCTTCTTTTGAAAAGTCGTCAAGTGGAAAAAAATTGCACTTTTCGAAGTGTTTCGGCAAGACTCGCTATGTAATAGTTTTTTGACATTCTAAGTTGCTGTAAAGGACTTGGTTCGTGTGGAGTAGCATTTTGGATCTCTCTTATATAACCCTTCCCAAGAAGACCGAATATCTGTATGGAAAATGGTCTAATTTTCAATATTTCATGATGAAAATAAATTCATAATACAAATCAACCTAAACAATTTTGCATCATATGGATTTTGGATACTACCGTATATACGGATTCTCAGGAAATGGAAAGGCTTATATACCAAAAAGGCCTAATTGTTAATGTTTTATGACAAAAATTTGTTCATAATAATAATTTGATATAAAAATGAAGTGGACAATTTTGAACCACATGGGTCTATTTCTTAGATGTCATTCCAGATTTCTCATGAATAGTAGGCCCTTCCAAAAATGTTTAATTTTTAATATTTTATGATACAAGTTGGTCTATAGTAGCAAATTATTTAAGAAAATTAAGAGGAAAGAATTCTGATCACGTAGGTCTATTTTTTAGACGATAACACATGTAAAGCTTATCATAAAAAGGAAGCTCTTATGGGCAGAGAAATTATAATTTCCAGTTTTCTATGACGGTAACTGAAAAATAATAAAATTTTTGCTAAGTAAATTAAGTTTGTAAAATAGTGATCACGTCACATGATGTCTTGAGTATAATCCGCTATGCTAGCTGCCATAAAAATGTTATGCCTTCGTATGAAAATAATGTGTAATAGACGAATTGGTGTACGGTATTTAACGATCGGGCTTGCCCGACTATAAAATTTTTAGTTGCTTTTTAATTGGGGGCTTGTCTACTGATCAATCGATGCTTATTCGCTCATTTTTAGATGGCTCTGAACAATATTTGTACAGAATTTTAAATCAACTTAGTTAGGCCTCTATAGTAAGTTCTAGATCTTATAGAGGAATAGAAAAATCTTGTATACTTCCATACTTCAAAGGGTATAAAAATTGCAAAGTGCTTTATTATTTGTGTGATAGAATAGGAATCATTGTCATGCTCAAATCTCAGATGGCACCGTTCTTTTGTATCACGATTTATGGCTAAAGATATCAAAACTCAGTTTTCAACTTCAATTAAAAGACAGAATGGGAATTATTCTGGCCAGAACTTCAGTGAATCGAAACTGAGATCTAGCCAAACGAACCCATAACGGATGAACACCATCCCATCTAGTACAAGTTATGCAAATTTAAAATAGAATCAACTTCAAAACGCACATTCTTTTAAAAATACATAATGGGACAGAGAGGGCCAAAATTGCTTGTGTTAAAATCACAATCCATGAACTTATAAGAAAGAAGAAAAAAGAATGCAAAATATAAAAGATTTCTTAAGGCATAGTAAAAGAGAATATTGAAAACTTGTGTTAAGACTAACTAATATCAACTTTTCACTTTATGACGTTCCTATTATTCAGCGTCTCTTGTATATGATTTTCAAAACATAATATTTATTTTTCTTTTTTATTTTCCTAAGACCCATTAAGGAATTACTTATTTTTAAAAAAATAATTTCAAACGATATTACAATATTTTAATCCATACGAGTCTTCAAGGTCTTGATAGTAATTTTATCCTGTTCAATAACATAAACAGTAGCACCCCAACCACTGATAGCGTCACGATCGAAAGCATTTATCATAGCCTGAGATATCGTTTCAAATAATTCAGGCGCTTTCATATCAGGTTTCCATAATGTTTCGCACATACCGTATAATTGTTCATAACAAGTACCCGCAACAACAAAGTCATCGGGTATATTAGGGCAACCAATTAAATCCATATTACATATGAATGGTTCCATTGTTTCAGGATCCAGGCCGGCAATGACTGGTTCAATAAAAAATGGTCCAAAACGGTGTTCATATAAAAAGCTCGAAAGCATAGCAGCGAAGCGTTCTGGCTGCATTTCTCGGTTCTCGCGGGTCTCATAAAGGCTTTTACGAAAATGCAGGCGATCTTTCACAGTTAAAATATCAGTTTGTAAGCCCACCAAACCCAGAAACATACGTGGGTTCATTTGGAACACCTTATCAAAATCCGTTGAAATGGTTTGTGCCTGCACACCAAAGCGTCGATCTGTACCAATAGCTACGCAATCTTTTCCACGCATTGCGACAACACAGCCACCATTGTACGTCAATATCGACATGTTTTATTCTTTATTAAAATTTAATAACTTAACAAATATTTGATAGAAAAATCGTGGATATAAATGCCGCTTTGATAGAATTTTGGAAACGATGATGACTTTTTATTTCTTAAGGGTTTACAACTGTCAAAATTCATTGTATAGCTTTTGCTATTCAAGTGACTTTCGGAAAGTGAAGTGATGCCAAATTAAATAAATTTTTGCACACATTAAAGAATAAATATTTCTCAATAATGACAATATTAATAACATTTTCTTTTTTGCTGACTTGCAGAAAAAGAAAAAGGAATTTTCTTATTCTTAATATGAAAATAAGAAAATTTCAGGCAAAAGCGTTATCTTTACTCTTCACTTCTTCTCATTTACAAGACCTCGCGAAAATCGCTTATATTATAAAACGATTTCAATTAAGTTTGTGGCATTTAGAAAAAATTTAAATATGCAAATTTTTATTATTTTTGAAAATGTTGAAAGATAAACTATTTCGTTGGAAAAAATACCTAAATTAAAACGCTGAACACGATAGCTGCAATTACAGCGTGCATGGATGTAAATTTTGAAAATAAGCCTTACTAAAAATATATTAAAATCAATAGGCAATAAATATTTATATTAGTAACTTATTTATTTAATTTAATTTCCTTTTTTTTATTAAGAAAATGAAAATAATCTATGCGGAACTTTTATTGAATTTAAACCATATGATTTTGTTTTGTTTTAAAAAAACGTCACGCTCATCCCCCCTCTCCCTCTCTCTAAATGCAAAACCTTGCCAAGGCTTTGCAGCGATGCAATTGCGGGCTATATGTTCAACGTCGTTTAAACATAGGCAATGAAATCGTATTTTGACATTTGTCTGCTGTATTGTCATTGTATTCAGCTAACTATGAAAAAAAATATGCTAGATATGTTTACTTTGCTAATGGAATTGTAAACTCTATTCTGATGATTTGATTTTCCTCTGCTTCTTCTTCTGTTATTCAGCAAATTAACAACAAAAATTTGGTGGGATGTTTTGATTTCGTGTTTGTTTAGTTAGATTTGCTTGCAGTTCAGCCTTACAAAAAAGTGTTGTAAGAATATTATGTTATGTCAATACTCTAATTCGACTATGTAAAATTAAAGTTGCAATACCATATGCTCGTCCTTGCGCAGGCGGCATGCTAATCTCTGTATCGTTCCAATTTTAGTATATTTTCTGCCAAGTGAATTTTCGGTTGTTAATTTGCAGAATAACAGAACAAGAAGGCTATATGTTCAGCAACTATTTTTATTATAAAGATAAAACGTTCTTTCAGCTGACTTTCGGACATTGGATTGTCCAATTTTTGGATATATTTTCTCCTTCGTGTACTTCATTACGTGTGGGAACTTGCGTGTTGACTGCATTTTCTATTATAAATTAAAACTATGACCTTAGTTTTCGAATTAAGTTTTTTTTTTAATATTTTAGACGCTATTTGTTAAAAACAAACGAGGGCAAATGGAGCGGCCAGATATCGTCATATTGACTTGGAAATTTCTTTTGATTAAAGACATTTGGGTTCCCCTGATTCGATTCCCTTTAGATCGGCACAATTCCGAGTCCGAATTCTACAAAGCAGATAAAAAAATAAAATAGTTTTTTCTTTTAAGGGAAAAAATTCAACTAACCTGGGTTGTTAAATAAAGCACAAAACGCTTAAAGACCTCATTGTAAACAAATATTATACAAAAACAGATATGTTTATTCTTGGGTTTTTCAGCATGATTTTGGTAAAATTGATGGTTGCATTCAATATTTGTTTTTATAACGGTATCTATATTAGTTAAATTTTCTTTTTAATTTAACTTTTAATATTCATTTCATTTACTTAACATAATGAAAAGCAAAAGCCATCAAAAATTGTTCAACTAAGGAAACGCTTATTAAGTAAAGTTTTCGTGGAAATGTTTTTCCTTACCATCAGCTGATAACACATTTGAAAAATCTAATAACAAGGGAAAATTTTCAAATTAAGCTCAAAAGAAAAACAACAAAAGTCTACTTGCCTTGTGAAAAACACACACAACCACCACGGCAACCAACGCATTAGCAAACATGCTATAAACGGCGGTTAATATTAAAAAATGTAAAGTGAATAAATGAAAATCGTGACCATAGAGAAAGAGATGATTAAAGGAATAACTTTTATCTTCATAGAAAGTGCCTTTACCTACAAAAAAAGAAAAACAGAAAGAAGTTAACTTTTTTTATGCTTAATAACAGCTTTTGCTAAAAGCAGGAAAACTATTAGCAAGCTTTGGTTATGACGTCGCTTATCACTTATGTTGGAATATGTCCGCCACGTTAAAATTGCAATCTTCCAATATTTTATCAATGTTTATGCAGACTTATCACTATATTTACAATCTAAGTTTTATTTGCGTGGGATTTTTTCATATATATAGGCCAATATTTGATTTTTAAACTTGAGGGTGCAATTTAAAAAAGAAAACTTTTGGAGTAAAACTTTTCTGAATTCGTACCGAATGTGATCACAAAAAAAAATTCGATCTCGATTTGTTCTTCCAGGACAATTAGAAAACTGTTTCAAAACAGAATCAATTGAAAGCTAAAGATTGGAATTATTGCAACTGATTAAAGATGCTTATAAGTATTTCATGCTTTGCTAAGTATAGAAATTCAAAATATTTCTGAGGAACTTACTTTCATTTATATGCTGATTAAGCTCACAATTAAGAAGTCGTTCTAGTAAAGTTTTCTCTTTTATAATATAATCCATATCTTTAATACCCTGAAAATATAAAAGAATATGGATACGGTTTCAAGAAAATGAAAAAACCAATAACTTACGTGATCTACAAAAGCACAAAAGAATCGATTAATGTTACTATAAGCGATTGAAGTTTTCTCCAACGATCCTTCTACTCTACTGAGATCTTTATGATAACGTGTCTGAAAGATACCGTTGTTGTCGCTACGAATAGCGCTCGCTGAGTCAATCGAACGTTGAAGTCGTAGCAAAAGTTTGTTGAAATAATTATAAAGATTTTTCGGTGGTATTATTATATAACATTGGTCAGCATTATTAAGTAAACCACGACGTTCACATAAACTTTGAGTCTCACTTTGAAATTGCGTAATTATTGTGGGTACATCAGTGTCGGTGAAACCGTTCGGTGAACGTCCATGTATATAATAACCAGACGATGGTTCGATTAGCACAAATATAGAAATATTAGCCAAAGAACAATGATTTATAAACGTTTGCATTGGATTTCCGAGTAAGTGAGTTATTAATGTGTTATGTAAAACATATTGAATGGAATAGATGGTGAGCGAGCATAAAGTAAAAACGAAAAGTTTTAGAGTGCTATCATTATGAGTTACAGCATCAGTAGCGAATATCTAGTAATAGGACAGAAGGATACAAGATAGTGAAAGCAATATTATTTTGAGCTGAAAGGGAACTATGAAATTTGAGATTAAATCCGTAATAAATATAAATGTATAATAATAAATAATATAAAAAAAGCATAAATCCGTAAGAGAACTTTGGTAAATCTCGCATATAATATTTTTTAAAACAAACGCTTGCCGGATGTTGAGGTTATGTCTGACCTCTGCTGTCCTCAAAACTGTTTTGGACCGAATCTTCGTCAATGTCATTGGTTGAATAAAACAATTAATAGTTTGGAGGCCAATATCTCATCTAAACAGCGGTCTTTCCGTGAACATCTCTTCTGTTACAAGGCAATGTTGCTTTTTCTCTTTTTCTTTTCTTCTCTTTTTTACTATATTTTTCTTATCATAGTCTCTTATCTCCATCTTGATAAAAAATATTTTAAAATGTCCGTATTTTAAATATCAGATGAAAACTAACTGAGAACCAAATTTCTTGGATCTCCTCTACGGATTTACGCATGGACGTAAACGGAAACTTACATTAAAAGCTATATAAGTAGCAAAACTTTGGAATAGTGTAGAAGTCTTCTGGGAACTGCTCAATCTAACCCATTCATTTATCAAAAATATACTACGCCAGGCGGAAACATTGCTCTTATTTGCAGGTGGACCTGCATTAGAACAAGCCGATGATATTTCCAAGTTACTTTTCAAATTGATGTTATTGGTATCGCTGTAACGCGGCCGTTCCCAATCGATAAAGAATACATTAAAACGAGATAAATGCCAGAATTTGGTAAAAGTCGTAATCAGCTATAATCAGAAATTTTCAAGTAATTAGCAGATGAAAGTGAGAAAAGCATGTATTCACCTTTAAAACAGCAGCAGCGCACATAACGAATTGCAAATAATTATAGCCCTTAAGTAAAGGTAAAGTTAACTCCGCATAGTTTTGGGTGAAATATATTAATGAATTTAAATAAACATATAGCAGGAAATATATTAATAACGCGAATGATGTGTAGTCGGCTAATTGTAGTAAAAATTCCACAAGTGTAATACTACAGAAGTCTTCATTATTCACTGACGATAAAGGTGACGCGGATATGCCTTGACGCTGCCTTAGAAGACTCCACATTCGTAGTAATGTCAACGCCACCGTTAAAATTAACAACATTGGAAAAGACAATTGATTTAAGACTTCATTAATGGATTTCTCGCCTTGTCGTACAAAGCTTATTACAAATTCAAAGGGTAAACGCGAGTCCAAAGTGAAATTCTGCGAAAAATCCAAATAACGATATTTCATTTTAACGAGAGGTACTCCAATCTGGTTTCCTTCAAATATCACAGTATGTAGTTCGACTCTTTCCACGTAGCGACCGAAACGATAAATTGATAATTTATAGGAATTTTCATAAGTCGGTAAATCATTTTTAATATTTTGATGAGTGTAAAAGTAAATGAGTTGAAAACGTTTTACCAGAAGCCAATCTCTTCCTTGCAAAGGCTAAAGTTGGAATTATATATAAAAAAAGGTGTGTTTTTTTTGTTTTTTCTAAACTCTACTTACTTCATTTTCCTTATTAAGATCTTCGATTAAGATTGGTAACGTTTGCATTAGAATCCTCTGGGGTTCTTCTTTAGTGGTGTAATTCAAGAACCAACTTATGTACCGATTGCGACCATATAAAGAAGCAATATCGATGAGATTTTCCAATGTTAAAAAGCACTTGACCTTTTCAGTAGCCAATCTGAATCGTACAAAATTCGAATCATCCAATTTGGAACATAGATTCATAGCGCTCAGTTTCATAGTTCCCCAAACATATAAAGAACCACTCACATCGTAAATGGTTTCAAATATATTTAAATGGTTGTTCTGCAAAAAACATCACTCAATATCATTCCAGTAAGTAATTGAATTTCTTAAAATATGTTTTTAATGTATTTCATCTTCTTTTCATTTTCGAGAAGGCAACCTTGATCCTGACATAATGATGTAAACGAAACTCTGAAACGATGCGACAGAACCTTAATTTCAATTAATGGTCTGTTTTTAGATATTTTTCATTCGAAAGTTATATGTAAGTATCGTTGTGGACTTGTACTTAAATTGAATATGAAAGATCAACAAATAGTATTTTCGAAGTGTACAGATTTTTTACGATAGGATAAAAAGGCGCCAGCAAATAACCAAAAACTGTGTAACTTGTAAAGAGTAAGTAAGGTTTGTTACAAAAACCTTGATGGCCGAAATGATTTGCACTTTTTCCCCACGCTATCCCTACCAGTTTTAACGAAAAGGATCCGTTAACTGACTACGGTCATAATTTTAAAATTCAATCGATCAACAGATACAAAGTTACATTGGATTAATCGTTAGAGCAAGGGATTCCAGATCTGCCCTGCAGACTATCGGCCCTGTGCTCACATGTTCATGAGTGATGCGACCATTTCCAATACTCTCCATACTATTAAGCATCGGTGCAATTTAGATTTTGCTGAAGGTATACCCGGCGATTGCAAAGGCTTCTGTTTGGGATATGTAGAGAATGTAGCCCATTAATATGGCCTTCTGAAAACTCCGTCCACAAACACCAGCCTCAGGTTTGCCATTTTCAAATTTTGAACCTTCAGTTTTCCATTTCCTTGCGTCCGCCACGGGTTTGCCCATTCCAGCTCGGTATGATCCGGTATGATCACTCCGAATCGGTGGGACATTGCGAGTTTTACAACACAATGGTCCAGTATCTTCACAAAGGGTTTTTCCATGAAGCTTTTCAGTACATCTAGATGGCCCCTGAAATTTTCCGGTTTTAGTTTGCCGATATTCGACAGTGTAAGTGCGCTCAGGCAAACCTTGTTTTCTATAGCAATAAAAAGACGTGTTAAGCCCAGCACCGCTTCTATGGCATTCAAGGGGCAGGGCTTCATCGCCCCGGTCATGCCAATGAAAGGGAGACATCGGGTTTGGTTTAGTGCCGTCGCCACCATTTTTTGATTTATCTTAGGCCACCAAGCTGCCAAGGCCAAGGTGCACATTTTCTCCATACACATGCAATAATTTCTATTTTGCTTGGATAACGTTTCTACCTTTTGTGAAATATGGTGAAAATGCTGCTATCTATTCTCCATATTTGATAGCGCACCAAACAAAAGCTATTACGCAGAATTAAGCAAACTTCTTCACAGAGCAGCTATAGACATATAGTGACAAAGCGACTTGAGTGTGAACTTAGTGTTGAAAATATACAATTAACTCCTCCACTGAGAAAAAAACGTAATGACTTTCCGAACAACCTAATAGTTATGAAAAAAACTTTAATTTTTATATTTACCTTTTTTGTAGAATCAAAACTGTATGTTAAACCTTCGATGGGTCTTCTCAACATTTGTTGCATTTCTTTACCTTTTCGATAATATAAGAATGGTTTTATTTCACGTCCTAGCAGCTGGTCATCCATACCACCATAACGATAAAGCGTTTCGGACGCTTGAGTCAATAAAAAACGATTACATGGTGAATTTTTACCCACCGCATAAAAGGCCGTAACGCATAAATTGGCCAAATGATTACAAGCGGTATTGTTATGAAGAGTGATGCAAAAAAATGCTGCAAATTTTAGTTCATTGTAATTATAATGCGTTGTCGCTGCTTGCCAAAACGAATCATAATTTAAATACGGTCTTAACAAGATTTTAGCTATACAATAGCTCTGATACTGGAAGTTATAATGCAGGTCACAATGAACGCAATCATTATCATGACGCCAGTTTTTATAAGCGATTTCAATCATATTCAGCGATGATTCCATGTTTCTGAATATACTCGTTCGGTTTATATATTTGTATTTACACATCGAACTGTGTTGAGCTAACTTGGTATTTTGGCATATATTATCGAAGACTTGATTATTAAGTAATTGATTTTTTTGGCAAATATCTCCACAAATGATCCGTTCCTTTACGGTATCGTAAATGGTTAATGTAGTGATAAGGGAAGCATTGCAGATACAAGAAAACTCTGTAACAATAAAGAAAGAGTGAGTATAAGTGCATCAGTGCCTTGATTTGATGGGTTCAAAATTTTCTTATTAAAATCACAAAAATAAACATGAAGTAAATTTCAAATAGAAAATGCCTCGCAGCAAATAATTGGTTCATATCCGATCTGTGTTGTCGCCAAAAGCAAATCAAATAAAGATCGGATTATTTTGAAGAAAAAATCTTTGCTAGAAACTTTAACTCTCGACCTTGAATGGCAAACCTATTTTCGACCCTTGTTTTACTGTTGCAAGCTTCGGAAAATGCCCCAGTGTAGTTAATTACCTTAACTTGGATCATCATTTCGGCGAAAACATCCACTTTCACCTAATCAGTTAGCTCTGCCGACCTTTTTGAAAAATTTGAATTGCATTTGAATTGCATCGCAAAATTTTAACGATGACGAGTATACTCGTCATATACAGAGTAATGTGTGTAATATGAAATTAGGTTGACTTGAGCAAAATATGATAAAATTATTAAAGCAAATACACACATTCATAATGTTAAGGACGGAAGGACGGAAGGACAGATCATGACGTATATTCTCACATAATACTTTCTACTTTTTTCATGACGAGTACGTTCATCATACATAGTTAACTGGTTAATATAGAGAGAGATTCCATGTCCCATGAGTCATGAAACAACAACTTCGAACTTTCTCTGGAGTTATGAATGTTTATCAATATTTATTTAATCAATATTTGCGCATACTTACTGTCATTACTTGATTCTAAATTTTGACCCCATTTCTCGCACGGTCTACACACGAAATAATTTAAATCATAATATTCGCTTTTAGTACATCGTCATATATCCTCAAATGCAAATAGGGAACGATTGAAGTCATTGGGCTTTTCAATGTGATTAAAAACAATTAACAATTGAAATAGTGACCATTAAGTGCATTGCATAATATATTCGATTATTGGTCAACATTTTAGTTTTTCTACGTATATATATATATATATATAATTATAAATAAATAATTAGTTGTTTGGTGCAGACAACCGTTCACTTTTAACCCCTTCAACCAACTGAAACAACGTTGAAATGTTAATATGCATAAGTTTATCCTTTAAAAGGTGCAAGGTGTTGTGCGCGTTGTGTGTGCAAGTGTTTCTTTATTATAACAAAACTATACTCTTATTGTCGGCTTGTTTGAACCTATAAGGAAACTCAATGCTGTATTCGGTTTAGGTCGAATTTTCGATACCCAACATTTTGGAAGTAAAATATTCAAAAAACTTTAGAAAAACAGAGTTGTTATTTGATTGAATCCACAATCACGATGAAATCCATTCCAGGATCATTTAATTTGCAAAGTTTGAGCTTCAAACTGAATTTTTAACATGACTTTTTCTTAGAGATGGGAGTTTTTGTTAACACAGAAAATTTCTCTTGCAAATCGCAAACTCATTCACTTTCTTTCCCATTCAAATTAACGCTTACTTCTTGACTTCTTGTATATATATACATATACATATATGTTGGTTCTTATCTATTCTTTCTTAATTATATTCTAAAAGGCGTACTTGTTCAGTTTCGCTCTGTTTCATCGGGTAGTAGACCCCTCAATGATTTCCTAAAGTCCAACCATACTCGATAATCAATAGATAGACTGATGTAAAGTGTCTTCCTCATTTTATCTCAGATTATGATAGTTTTCCCTTTCGAAATGAACAACTGAAGAAAAACCGATAATAGTTAGATTCTAGTGTGTTTAATAAATATATACACCCAAATCTTTTTTTTTACACGGTATATGCGTTCCTTAAAAGTCTGTATAGAAAAAATCGTGTAGGAAAAACACATGCGGCGTACGGCAAACTTGGGGATATATTCCAATAAACTTTAAAAAATCATCTAAGATGAAAAAACTTTAAATATCTTCCCAAAAAAACCGTACAAAAAAAGTAATATTAAATCCACATTGCATATTTATAAAACAAAAATTGAAGATAATATTTATTGTGAAAATTCAGTCAATAAATACTAACAAATATATATACACCCCAACTCTTTTTTTACACGGTATATTCCGGTATTCCTTAGATATTCGGGCAGATAATAATTAATGTACATTGAAAATTCAGTCCATAAATACTAACATACATATATACATCGAAACCTTTTTTTACACGGAAACCAACCCTTAGAAATCCGAACAGAAAAAAATCGTGTAAAAAAATACATGCGACATATCGTAACCTAGGGGATATATTCCACTCATTCAAAATAAGAATTTCATTTAGAGCAGATCAAGATGACTGTAAGTGTTACGTCCTAAACTCTTTCTTAATGGAATACATCGAAGTGGAATATAGAAGAAGAAGAAGAAACCCATCTATAAAACGCTGCCACATGCAAGCCTAAAATTCTTATATTATCTGAAGTTTGATGACCAACTATCGTACATATATTTTATTATTATGTTACTTAATTATCCTAACCCTTTTAACCCCAATTAACCGATGAGCCTTTAAGGCTCAATTTGAACTTTGGGTTTTTCATATTTCATTACCAAGATTTCTTTATTTTCATATAATCGATTTTGGTTCGGTTCATACCATGCAAAGAAAGTATCAAATATGATAATGCGATTACTGTCCAGAAATGGCATATAAGGTCCCTCAAAGCATCTTCTTCTTAAATATTGGCCCGGTTGCGTTCTTCCTGTTCAGTATACGCCATGCCTTTCCGATTACTGTGCCTGTGAGGCACATCATGCTTCAATTCTAAAAACAAAACATGTTCGAATTTCGAAAGTAAACAGTTACTTATTGCAAAACGAACTAACGATGACTGCCACAAAATTCGAGACAAGCCGTTTATACTTTCCTTCTTGTCTTATGGTATGTGTTAGCGTATTCGAAACTTTTTAAATAAATTTTTCGTTGTTATAGTTTTCGTTACCCTTAAAAAATATCAAGAAGTGCAACTTTTAAATATTGCGTCAATGCATGAGTCCGCTAAAGAAAAGTCTGCAGAAAATTCGCGCCAAATATTGAGGTAATTTACCATTCTAAGCTACAAAAAAAAAAACAAATCGGAAGAAACGAAATTGTGATTCCGCTCCTGGTCCAGCTCGATAAAATCTTGATTTCTCTGATATGACAAGGATTAACGGGCGGAAACTTCCTTTAGGCCTGAGTCAAACCAACCAAAATTCTCAAATTATTAACGCTTATGGCATTTGTTTTCCTTGTACAATGTTTACCATTGAAAAGTTTGTTAAAGCTTTTTGCCATTTCAGATATCGGGATATAATTCGAACATACCCTTGACGAAAATATCAATTGCCCACTATAAGAACAGGAGCCGGTCATTATTAGGATTTTAAACCGACTTTGGTTTTAGTTTTGGTTGGACAACCTTCGTTCATCAAATTATGCAATGGCACCACCGCCTCTGCCTTGCTTCACTAGATATTCGGCTATTTCACTAGACAAAGAAATAATTAATTAATGTTCAAGTTAAGTCCCATCTCTCTACTCATCAGATGTCAGGGAAGGAGCATTTTGATCAGTTCTTATTTTCTCTTAACAGCGAATCCGGTGAAAGTACGGAAGTCTAAGAAACTAAAAGGCTTTTCCTTGTCCTTACAGGTACGAAAGAACAAAACAGTCTAAAAATTCATGCTTCAGATATAATTATGGAATCCAGTTTGATCTGCTCTTTCTTAGAATTGTAGCTTTCACCTGTGCACAGTACAAGCACGAGTGCAAACGCCGCTACTACGTCAGCGACAATTATTTGAAATTACGCATAGACTCCTCATAGAAATAAATATTATTTGGAAGACATAATTTTCGTGGTTTATTTCGTACGTAAGTACAATGAGGGGGAATATTCTTGGACTTGTTTACAATTTTTAAGTAAAACTAAATTTTAGAGTAAATACAACGTACATTTTAATACATTTTTTCTTATTTTCATTTTTTGTAAAATGGAGCTAACTCAGTTTGTGCATATACTGGCATTCGAAAGTATGCGTTTATTTCCCCTTGTTGCTGAGCGACGGATCAAATGAGCGGAATCAAACCTGTTCGCGATGACGTCATTAGATTTTATTCAGGTGGTGAATTCGCAAATGAATATGCAATATCTACAATGTGGAAAGCACTGACCAACATTTTTTGGATAATCCTCTTATCCGCTGGATTTCAGATGGCTTGCGCTTGTTGAATTCAATGTTAGATAGTAATATTTGTATATGTTTTGTTCAGTCAAACAAGACGGTTCCGCCATATACTGTGTCAGAATGTCCTATATTTTTAATTTCGCCAACGGTTTCCATAGCGGTTCTGGTATTCTTATGAAACCGCTTGTTTCGTTGGTAATAACGTTCGTTGGACTTTCACTTTAAGAATCCTGGTTTCCTCTTTACCACTCTCCTGCTACTAAGAGTAATGATTGTCTTTTCATCGTTCAACGTCATTATTTATGTTTAATGGGATAAGGTATGTATGACTGACCAATTGAGGTCAAACATTTTACATTCTATACAAATTTGCCATCTAACCCTAATGACATGTTTACATATATAAAACATCTTGTCTTACAGAGCTTACTAAACAATATTAACATTTAAAACGGATAATAGTTACAAGTACAATAGTCTGTATATACAATTAAAAAGGAATTAAACATTTAAACATAATTACAAACAACCATAATAGGAAAAATACGCTAAGTAAATTTAATTCTAAACAACAATAATACGTTGGCAATATTACTAGAGGGAGGTCTTATTTAAAATTTTAAACGTTTAATGGGAGGTTCTTCATACGCATTCCCTTCGTTTTCAATGTCCATGGGTTCCGTTTCCATTAACTTTTTGGCGATGGATTGGACTTGCCTATCTCTAAGCCATGCATTGTTAAGTATACCATCAATTGATGGTCGGCGTCCAGGGTCAACTACTAATAAGCTTTTAATTAAAAACATAGCACTTTTTGATACTTTCCGCCAAGAAGGATGATTAAAACGAAATTCTCCTTTTGTGATTTGTTCGCCTACTGGGGAGCCGTAAATATCGGAAAATGGCAGAGTTCCACATAAGCATATGAATAATGTCACGCCCAGACCCCAGATGTCAACTTTCTTCGTATAAGTTCCATGATAACGAGTTTTCAATACCTCCGGGGCAACGTATAAAGGCGTGCCGCAGAGTGTACGCATAAACGTGCTATTTGGTACAAATTTACTTACTCCAAAATCTGTGAGTTTTAGTATAGTGTTGTCGTCGGGAGTCTTAAGCAAAACGTTATCCGGTTTTAAATCACGATGAGTAATTCCATTGCTATGAAGATAGTGCACTGCGTGACACATTTGATAAAAGTATAATTTAGAGATTTGTTCACTAAGTCGTTTCTTGTTTACAATACGATTAAGTAAATCGCCGCCTTTCATAAATTCCATAACCATATACATGGAATCGATGCTATCGACTATATCGTATAATTGAATTACACAAGGATGCTGTAAACTTTTCAAAATTTTCGCTTCATTTAAGTGATTCGTTTGGCTATTAATAGCCAATAAATTCTTTTTAATAGTTTTGATGGCATACTGGATACACGTACGACGGTCATAAATTAAACGTATAGCACCAAAAGCACCCGAACCTAATTTGCAACCGACATAATATTTCGAAGTGATCTCCTTAGGAAAATCTAAG
Source organism: Glossina morsitans morsitans (assembly GCA_001077435.1). NCBI lineage: Eukaryota > Metazoa > Arthropoda > Insecta > Diptera > Glossinidae > Glossina > Glossina morsitans. The sequence goes on along the minus strand of CCAG010004927.1, from coordinate 39,099 downwards.
TAACACATATTTGAGCGAATATCCACGAAAATAAACGCTTCATAATTAGGATGAGAAAGCGAAATGGTATCATTATTTTGTAAAATACGTCGATTATTTGCACCGATTCTCTCGCCGTTAACAAAAGTGCCATTACGAGAGTGGTCTTCTATGTAAATGGGACTATAAACATCGCACATTGATCTTCTAATCATAAAGTGTAGCTTAGAAATTCCGCTTAATATATTTTGAGACTCTAGGATTTTAGATGATATAATTAAACTATTATTTTCTGCTCGCCCTACTGTAAAATTTTCATCATTCAAGTCCAGTGATTTAATTTTAATGTTTTTCCCGTAAATTCGACCCCAAGCAATGAGCGCTGTGGGCCGCGATTTTGTTTTGCTCCATACGTCTGAAGTTTGACATTGCATAACCTCTAATTGGTGTTGTACTAAGCAATCTTTTGCCATTTTTTTTTTTTTGTTTTACTATATAAATCCCTTATTCTACTTTTCTTCACATACACTTCCAACTCTCAATTGTAATTTCGTGAAAACAAAAAAGAAAACTAAATCTTTATACCATACGCGCCTGGCGCGTTTCCCGCCTTTTTAATATGCAGTATGCATTTTTTTATCTATACCCAAGCACGCAACTAATATAAAATTCCTCTGCAATAGTTTATGAAAACAGGGCTACCAATCCCTAAAACTTATAAATATTATCTAACCTCCCTGTTTTTTCCGCGTAATATCTTCACATATAGTTCCTTTAGACTGTTTTATAATTTAACAAAGAAATTCTTTCATTTATTTGCAAATTAACCGAAGTTTTTGTTTTTTCAATTGTGCAAAATTGTAAGCAAGTACTACTTTCAACAACCCTGAAGTGCAACAACTGAATATTTCCCATAAGACATTTACTGTAAATTTATTTTATTGATTTCGTCAAATCACTTCACTTAAAACTGCCTGTTACACTGTTACACTTAAGCCAGTAATTCGTTCTTTGTTCATATGATTTTCGTTTACATATAACAATGGAACACAAACAAATTGAATGGAAATGGAAATAAAAACAAATTGAATACGTCTTTTTCAAGACTACCATTCTTGTCAAGATAAACGAAGTCCAAATTTTTTTCGTCTGAAGGCAATGAAGACTGTATTCGGTCAAAATCTTTGGGAATCTTACAATGCCTTAACCTAAATCAAAAAATTAAACAATTATCGGCTATTTTAGGAACAAGAAATTTATGCTCTAGACCGGCTTTACTTTAGAAGAAACTACGCTGTACTTGTATAGCGTTCTTGCCTTAAAAAAAGTTTGCCCATCATCACAAAACATTTACAACAAACAAACAGAAGCTCCAGAGATCTTATGTTTAGTCTATGCACCAATTTGTGAAGCGTGCCTACAGCCGTATTGATGTTTTATAGTCACGTTTATCATCTCTCTTCTAAAGTCTTATTTATTCGTGGAGATTTCTTCTGCAAATTTCGATTTCGTGTTCACATGTACCTAGGATACGACTTCTTAAACAGTTTTATAGACAAAAAAAACTGATGTTTCCCTATCGTTTCCTTTACATTCTATTTTTTACTGCAGTCATGTTCTTGCTGCAGAGTACGAATTTTCCACGCTTCTGGTTTCCTCAGTTACCTAATTATTGTGTTTTCCTTGTTGTGTTTGATTTTAAGGTGCCCGAGCAGATTAAATTCATATTTTATGTATATTTTAAGGGATATCATTATTACTTTTAGTTCTTAAAAAGAATAGCTTGCTTCAATGTATGTACGATTTGTAAAACCGGACTTGTTAACCGACTAATTATTGTTTAAATTTCAAATAAAGGATAGAAAAATAGTCAGTAATCAAAATACTTCATCTCTCGGTTATTTACTAAATTTTCTTCGGCATTTTTCAAACTGTGCGATTATATTAATATTTCCGTTGATGCTGTTCAAACTGTAGGTGTGAGCTGCGAAGAAGACAGCTGACTGGTAATCTAACAAAAAAAAAAAAAACTAATTACTGATTGAATATATTGTTTTGTTTTGCAATATCAAGAGAATTTTAAGGGTACTATCACGTGGATAATTTCTCTACAAAAAAAAAAGTAAATATTAAGTCTTTTTTTTGGATGTTGAATTAAGTTTGCATACAAAATGTCACGTAAGAAGTGGACCTCATTGGAAAAGCCATCATTATCTAGGCCCGTATTAGACGTTGTTGAAAGTATGGGTTTTGAATTAATGACACCTGTGCAGGTAACCTTAATATGTGCACCATATTCATTGCAATATTAAAGGAAGTTTTTATATTTCTAATCAAAGGCTGCTGCTATACCGTTACTTTTGTCACGCAAAGATGTTTCTGCGGAGGCTGTAACTGGCTCAGGAAAAACATTAGCCTTTTTAGTGCCTTTATTGGAAATGTTAAGTCGAAGGAGTAAAGAGTCGCCGTGGACTCCTAAAGAAATTGGTGCTATAATTATCTCACCCACACGAGAAATATCTCACCAAATCTCGGAGGTATTGCAAGTCTTTTTGACCCATGAGCAGTTAAAGCATTTACGTCAAAAACTTATAGTAGGTGGAGGCAGCATAGAAGAGGATATAAAATGTATACAAAACGAGGGAGCAACCATATTGGTATGCACACCCGGACGTTTGGAAGATTTATTTCAACGAACGGGCACTTTAAACCTAGCTGGCCGCGTCAAAAGTCTAGTAAGGATTATGAGAAACATGTTAAGAAAACTTTTTACTTAAAAACTTTTCTTTTTCTCAAAGGAATTTTTGGTTTTAGATGAAGCTGATCGTTTGTTAGATTTGGGCTTTAAAACAACTATTAACAACATATTAGGTTTTTTACCACGCCAAAGACGCACTGGATTGTTTTCGGCCACTCAAACGACAGAAGTTACCGATTTAATAAGAGCTGGCCTTAGAAATCCGGTATTGGTTTCAGTTAAAGAAAAATCCACTATTAATACTCCGTCGCGTTTGCAAAATTTTTACAAGATTGTAGAGGCTAGTGATAAATTTATTGCATTATTGGATTTCCTCAATTCTACCAGCATTCAAGAAGCGAAAATAATGATTTTCTTTCCGACCTGTGCTTGCGTGGAATACTGGGCTGGAGTAATGCCACACTTTCTCAAGCAACGTTTAATTTTAAGTACGCACGGCAAGATGAAGAATAAACGTAAAAATGTGATAGAACGTTTTCGGAAAGAGGATAGAGCTATCCTCCTCTGTACCGATGTATTGGCCAGAGGTTTAGATGTACCCGAAATTGATTGGGTTATACAATGGGATCCACCTTCCAATGCGGCAAGTTTTGTGCATCGAGTAGGACGGACGGCTCGTCAAGGTAATGAAGGTTATGCTTTAATATTCCTCCTACCCAGCGAGGATGCATACGTGAACTTTTTGAAAATCAATCAAAAAGTAGAGCTAAACCCTTTACGAAATGAATGCAGTCAGGGACAACTAGACTTGAAGACAGTCTTGGAGAAGTTGCATAAACTGCAAATTAACGACAAATCAATTTTTGATAAAGGAGTTCGAGCATTTGTATCCCATATAAGAGCTTACACGAAGCACGAATGCAATGCCATTTTACGCTTGAAAGATATGGATTTGGGTAAAGCAGCTACTGGATATGGATTGTTGCAAATGCCAAGAATGCCAGAATTGAAAACTTTAAAAGCGGATAACTTTATAGGACCAGATTTTGATGTAGATATACAAAAATTATCTTATCTCAATCCACAGAAAGAACAAGCGCGTCAAGAAAAAATCCGAACCTATGAAGAAACTGGTCAATGGCCAACTAAGAAAAAACATAAAAAAGTTATCGAATCGTGGGAGCAAAGTAAAAAAATAAGTTGGAAGGTAAAACCAAAAAAGAGCTTCGTAAAGCGAAGAAACTGCGCAAAAAGGAAACCGAGGCAGCTGAAAACAAAAAAGGGAAAAAACGTAAAACGCATTATACTCAGGAAGATTTGGAACAATTGGCAAATGATTTGAGATTATTTAAAAAATTAAAAAGGAATAAAATTTCCGATGAGGATTTTTGTAAAGAAATGGGTATCGAAGATGAATAAGTATAAAAACAATATTCCGAAAATGGACAAAAAAAAAGAAGCTTTTGTTATGAAAATTTTTTCCTTATCATCATTTTAGGCCTTAAGGCAGGTAAGAACTAGTAATACAATATCCACTAACTGATGCATTAAAGTTAATAAACGATCTTTATGAGTAATTATTTTTCCAAAGACCATTCCTTTTGTCCATTTATTAAAGGCCAATCGAACCCCCTTGTTGTTCTCATAATTCGAGATCGCTTCTTTCAAGGCATAGCACTCTATGATAATGCAGTTAATAAATTCTTACAACTGCAAAGAATTTTAGGCGTACACGTGCCAAAATCAGTTGTCAAATCCATTGTCTTGTACCGGTTCAGAATGGCACATAATAATACTCTACACCACCTGCGGTACAGAGTATATTAAGTTAGTGCGGGCGTATGTAAGACGCAGAAGGGCTTTAGACAGACCTGCCTTTTATTATACCGATCTAAGCCTGTCTGTCCGTCTGTGTCTGTTGATGTAAATTTGTCAAGCCACAAATCGCAATTTTTGAGATATTTTGATGAAATTTCGTACACTGACATGCTTTGGGCCAAAGACAAACGCTATTGAAAATTCGTCGCTCACTTTTTCGACCAATCCACATTTAACACCCTATTCTGAAAAGTCGTTATAAGAAAAAAATTTACAATTTTGAAGGCACTTCGCCAAAAGTCCGTAAATTATAGTATATCGATAATCTAAAATGGTGTGAAAACTTTGGACGGGTTGGTGACTGAAGCTTTTAAGAAGATTTTGTGCTGAAAACTGGATATATAGCTCTTATCATTTACAGGTCTGATGGATTCACCTTTTAAATATGAACAAAAACAGAAAACATGAACGAAGTGCATTTCGTATAAAGTCTCCCTTTCTGTCGGTCACATATGTTTTCCGAATGTCTTTTATCAAAACAACGGGCGCCTTGGAAGGGTGCTTGACTGTTGTTCTTAAACACACATGATTCCCTGAATATGCCTTTCTCTCCTAGCGCACTAGGCTCTTGGTACCTACATTAGATTTATTACCTTAATTACAAATACAGTTACAACAGTTTTTTCTATACACCTGCTATTCCTTTACTACTTTAACGTACTTTTAAATCATATTTTGTGAATTTATAATATACACGGGAAATAAATAAAGAACAAAAAGTTTTTTCAGTGTATAACCAAGTAAATTTTCTTTCTGGAAATTTCGGAATATTGTTTTTTAAATAACATTAAAATTACGATAAAATCAGCCAAACAAATATATTTACGATTCATACTATTAAAACAAACTTTAAACCTAACCTTAATTATTAGTGATAAAATGAAAAATATTTTCAATTAAGGAATTTTTTAAACCGCCGCTTCTGCAACAATTTGTAAGATGATGCGTCTTTTCGGATCGTAATTGAAACCATTCTTTTTAAATATTTCCGATTCATAGAACGGTTTCATGTTAAATATATCCAATTGTTTCGCTCGTTCTACCAAATCGCGTTCCATAATTTCAACGTGCGTAGCATTAGGACCATCTTTGCATCGTATGTACGCCAATTGATCTAATGTCAATTGCCTTAGAATGAAGAATAATAATTCCGCATGATCTTTTTGGAAAGCCAAGTATTTTTGGAATGCGTTACGCATTTTCTTCATAACACTGAATTTCTGACCCTCAATGAAACTTTCAAGCATCATACGTATAGCGAAATTGACATCGTCTTCAACGACATTTTCACGCAAATGAATACGAGCGTAAGCTTCCGCCATACGTATAACGCTTTCAATATGACGCACCGTAATTGGCAATGAGCCGGTAGCAAATGATTCTTGACGCAATTGCGAATACATTTTAGCAATTTTATCCTCATCAATATTCTAAAGAAGAGAGAAGATATTGCAATATCATCTGTATGTATATATATATGTATCTTACTTATTAACATACCGTTAACTTGGGATGTATGTTCTCTTTAGCGTAGACGATATATTGCCTGAGTAAATCTTGCGGTATTTCATTGGTAGGATTCGCTTGTAAGTCTTCTTCAGTCGGTTCACGGGATGGATGATGTTTTATATGGGAATTTACGACAAATTTTGCTAAATGTTGATCTTGCATTGGATCAAATTCGTCTTTAACAACACATAAGATATCAAAACGTGATAAAATCGGATCAGATAAATTAACGTTTTCCGAAAAGGTCATTGATGAATCATAACGTCCGCCTATGGGATTGGCAGCAGCTATTACCGTGCAACGAGCTTGCAATGATGTTACTATGCCGGCTTTAGAAATGGAAATCGATTGCTGCTCCATAGCTTCATGTATTGATGTACGATCTTGATCGTTCATTTTATCAAATTCATCAATCAGACAAACACCTTGATCGGCCAAAACCAAAGCGCCCGCCTCCAATGTCCACTCTTTGGAAACCGGATTACGTCTAACGTAGGCTGTTAGGCCTACTGCACTGGCACCTTGGCCGGTGGTAAACACAGCTCGGGGTGCAATCTTTTCAACATATTTTAAAAACTGTGATTTCGCTGTACCCGGATCCCCACAGATCAATAAATTAATGTCACCACGCACTTTATGTTTGTCACCAGGATTTTTAGCTTCACCGCCAAATAAAGCTAAAGCCAGCGAACGTTTGATGTAATCATGACCATATATAGACGGAGCAATTGAAGCGACAATACGATCAGCAATACGAGGATCTTTACTAAGCTTTTGTATAGTGGCAATATCCTCATCCGTCAACGATTGTACGACTTGTTTACAATCCTTTACTACCACATGATTAGCTATAATAACTGTCGCAAATACTGGGAAGCCCTGCTCAGTATTTAAGGAACCGTCATAGTTGTTCGTATAAATGCCAGTAATTTCCAGCTCATCACCGGGCTTGCAAATATCGCACAGATCGGCAAGCAGAATGACATCTTTGCTACGCGGTATACGACCGGCAGGTATACGTCCCGGCGATTCTTGCAAAGTAATTTTTTGATAATTACGATACAATGTTTGCTCCATATTAATCTAGAATTTCAAAAACTCGAATTATTTATTTAATATATATTTTGTATGTGTGTTAAAAACTCACCGAGAAAGGCCCCGTACTCTGACATTCGGGACAAGAACCCGGTTTAACTTCGGTATTTTGAGCTTGAACAAATGGTCCCAGCACGTAACCGCACTTAACACAATCGTACTTAATGACTGACAATTGAGGTAAAACGCCAGTAGTAGCTGTTACCACGCCTAAAGTGCGCACTAATTGATTTAAATGTAATTTACGAAAAGTACGCAGTTCCTCAATTAATGGCAGCTCCGAGATGCGTACATGGATTTCCGTAGTTACTCTTTCATAGGTGGGGAATATCGATAAAACCATATCTTTAGCTACTTTATCAAATATTTCCAACATTTGAAATGGCGCCTCGGGCAGAAAGTAAGCTAAAACATGTTGTTTGTAAGCCAAATCCGTATATGATACGACAAAAGAGGATTTATTTTGTTCGCACATCTGTCTGATACGGTTACGATACGTATATGAACTACGTTCATCATCAAAGTTGCGCAAAAATGATTGAAAACGATTAGCGATTTCGGTACGAGGGCCCAACATGCTCACCCATTCTTTTGTAGAGTGACCTTTGGTATCTTCTAAATTTTCTATCGATTCGACCATTTCTACATCATCCACTTCGCCCACAGCTGCTTTTTCTCCAGCCCTTCTCTTGGCTCGAGGACCCAATGCGTCGTCATCATCATCACTCTGCTCAAAACCCAAGTCACGATCATCGCGATGTATAATACCTTTCGCTCGATCTCGTCTACGCATTTCAGCTTCAGCAGCCAAACGTTCACCTTGAGATAATTCGGAGTAATCCTCATCATCTAATATGGCTGGATCGTAATGATCTAACTCAGGCATGGGACGATAATCATTTTCCATATTATCTCCAAATAGCTCTTCGCCATCTTCAATCTCTTCATCCCGTACAGTTTGATCACCTAAAATTTCATCCTCGTTCTCAAATGGTTCGAACTCTGCAGCAGGCGATGTCATCGCTGCACGTAAATCCGGTCTGTCGGTAGCATCAGCGGGTGTAACCGGTGCCGGCGAACTAATTGGATCCTAAAGAGAAATGCACATGAAAACGTAAGCAATACACGTGGAACATCAAATAATTATTTACTTACAGCCATAATTGTTTAATTGAAGCAAGTTAAAATGACACGCAAAAAAAATATATCCCTATTAAGGACTAAGGCTAATCGTTTTGTTTTGCACGTTTAGATCAGTTTTTGGCGGGCAACTAAAAATTAGAGATAATAAGAATATCGATAACAAATTATCGATATTATTGCTGAAAGATTGAATTTTTATGCTGCATAGATTTTATGATCTAGGGGCTAACCATGTAAGTTGACGATAATGAAAGTAGGCTATGATCGCCAAGATTTCCTATTCTCTTTGAGAAATTCAAGATTCTTTTATATACAAGCAATTTCCTTAAGAGTAAAGTTATTCAAAATTTATTTGTTTTTGTAATACTCTCGACTTCTCCACTCAAATATTCTTCTTCGACTAAGTCTGCCTTCCGCACATATTCTATTTATATCTCTTTTTACAAGCGTATTACTATTACCTAAATTCATGGCTTCACTTCTAATCCTCCTTTTCCGCTAAGCTTCTTCATCGGCCGGCAGCTGCATGACGGGCTGCGAATGTGTACTTTGTTTTTCCGTGCCTGGGTAATTTATTTTGTAGAAAAATTAATTAGTTGGAATGCACTGGATTTGAAATTTCCGTAACATATATGTAACTTTGAAAAGCATTCATTTATCGAAGCCAAACATTGAGGTGGGAAAGTGTTATCTAAGATCTTAGATGTTTTTATTTATATAACCATTGAATTACTATTCTAATATGTTGTGCTTTTAAACCGATCGCAATAGACATTTTTTTTTTAAATTGTATACAAATTGAAAGAAAGAGTTGCAGAGCATTTACATATCTTTCCTAATTCATTAGCGTGGAAACATTACTAAAAAAAAAAAGAGGTAAAAACGGTCCCTTTAGAATTGAAAAAAGCGATATTCTCGTCAATTGTTATTGAGTGTCGCGATGTAAAACAGGCACCGAGAATAAATACATGTTAAGAGCTAAACAGATAATAACCAACGTAAGCGAACGCAAGGCAACCAAATCTTATGTTCACCTTTTATTCGCAGACCTGAAAAAAAGCACCACCCATTAGTCTCTCATTATGTGTACGCCTTAAAAATAAGGCCCTTATATAGAAACTTTGCACGCTTATCTGGCTCTGAAAATCAAGTTTAATCCATTGAAAGGAAGGATTATGTGAACCTAATGATTTTCATACAAACTATACCAAGAGAGCAACCGCATATGAAAAATTCAACACTCATTTTGCTTTTCAGCCGCATTCGCTAAGCAGCTAAATACGAAAGTGAAAGCTAACTTTCACTTATGTGATTAACTCCTTGAAAAGTTTACATTTATGTTGATTTCTTCAGTTTTACTGCTCACATCATATGTTTTTGTTTATATTTCCATAAATTTCCTTATATTTTTTACAAAATAATATGAAAAAAGCTCTTTTCAATGTGGTTAACGCTTGGGACTTATTAGCCTGAAAAACGGAATAATGCATCACTGACTTTAAACCTTCCGCTGTTTGGTCTACAACAAAAATAATTTATACACAAACACCCATACGAAAAACATGCGAATTTTTTACATTAACGCATAATTGCAAAAACCGGCAACTTCGAGTAAATGCATATGACTATCTCTTTTCCTTTCTTTTCTGATAACGAGAAGCAAAGAAATGGAGAAATGAAACAAAAATAGGTTTTGTTTTTTTTTTTTGCTTCATATCTATTGTTTATCAATTTTATTGACATTTCATGAAATTTTTACAAGATAAACTTTCGGACTGAACTTTGTACTTGCTTGTGCCTGTTATGTTTTTTTCTTTTTTTTTTCGAAGCAGCTTATCTTAAACAGCGTGCATACTATTCGAAGAAAGAAAGCCAACGTTTTACGATTCTTTAGCTCATATGATATACTGTCAATCGTAGACGGATTTAATAGGTGTCGTATGGTAGCCATTTTCCCTTCTTTTGGATTTTTCCCATTGCACGTAAACGTCTAGAAACAGTTGCCTCATCAACAGCTAAGCTATTTGAAAGTTCCTTAAGAGTTTGAGCTGGGTTTTCATCCAACAAGTCTTGCAATTCATTGTCTTTGAACTTTTTTGGTCCTCCCGGTCGTTCTTTATCATTGACATCAAAGTCGCCGCGTTTAAATCGTTGAAACCAAAAACAACAATTGGGATATGATGGAGCAGCATCACCATAAGTTTCTAAAAGCATTCGATGGGATTTGGCAGCAGATTTTTTCAAATCGAATAAAAAAAGTAATGAATGTCGAAAATGCAATTTTGAGCGTTCCATGCTTAGCGTCTGTATACAGCGAATAGCTTAGTAAAACTGTTCTTTCATGTAGAGAATGGTCAAAATCATCTAATTTAACCTTTGTGTACATTGACACTTACTTACACTTGCACTAATAGATGTCGCTGATCAAAATACATGCAAGCACCTAAAAGTTTCATTTAATAGATACTGGGTTAATACAATCGTAGCTTTCCTTTGCCAAATTTCGGATAACCATTACTTTTGAAGAAAAATGGACTTCAATTGTAAATATAAAATTCTTTCCCATACTTATATAGGTAAAGAAGCCAATAAACATAAAACCATTATTTTACTGACTTGATATACATTTAGAAAAACTGAATAAATTTCTTCTTCTATATATGCGTTCAGAGTTAAAAAGAGAGGGTGTCAAATAATCTGCTTAAGCCGTATACAATACGTGTTTATATATATATATACTTTCTTTGTAAGAAAATTGAACACACTCCTCCACTGAAGTGCAATGAGAATTTAATAATAACATTGAATAAATATGTCACCTCCTGCGGCACGACAACGTTACATAGCAAATAAACATGAAAATAATAGTTTATTAAAAAAACCAAAAAAATTCCTTAACGCCACGTTGAGAAGAGAAAATGAAAAATCTGGGTAACAGTGAGCGATAATAATTAATTGATAACAGAAAAGCCGGAAAAAGTTCACGAATTATTTCTTTTTAATTGCAGTGCCGCCAAAACAAATAATAGAAAATATCAAAATGAAAGATCTCCGGAAAATGTAAATGTCGGTGTTCATACTGCTTTTAAGACGTTTGTTAGCGCTCGCCTTTGTAGTGCCATATGTGCTGACATATCAGATTGCGATGAAACTTATAATTATTGGGAACCATTACATTACATTATTTATGGGCAAGGCTTACAAACCTGGGAATATAGTCCACAATATGCTTTACGCTCATATACCTACATATTGCTGCAGGGTGTACCCGGTTGGATTTACGAAAGAATATTTCATCCAACGCCTATTTTAATATTCTATATGGTACGTTGTATGTTAGGTTTTGGTTGTGCTCTTATGGAACGATTTATGTACAAGTAAGTGACGATTTCATCGCAAGTGTTTTTCTATATTTTAAAATTGCCTTCCATTTCTAGATCCATTTGTCAAGAGTTTGGTGTACATATTGGACGTTTATGGTTAATATTTCAATTGTTTAGTGCGGGCATGTTTATATCTAGTACCGCTTTATTGCCATCATCTTTCGCTATGTATTTCGGTTGTGCGGCTTTGGCCGCTTGGTGGCAACAAATGTACGCTTTATCCGTATTTTTTATGGCCATAGCAACTTTACTCGGTTGGCCTTTTGCAGTTTTAATTGGATTGCCGATAGCTATTGATATGCTTTGGCGAAAACAAATGTTCCGCACATTTTTCATGTGGTCCGCTATATCGGCCGCAACAATTTGTATACCTATGATAGTTATTGACAGTAGCTATTTTGGCAAATTGACTTTTGCTCCATTAAATATACTTTGGTACAACGTTTTCACCAGTCACGGCCCGAATTTATATGGCACTGAGCCGTGGAGCTATTACATAGTCAACGGATTCTTGAATTTTAATATTATTTGGGTGAGTAAGAAACATAAATCCAATGCATTAATCTCTTAGTGAAGTTTCCATAGATGTTGTGTGGTCTACGTTTTATACGCATTGCGCGCTTTTTCGTAAAGTAAGATAAAAACAGTGTCACGTACTTGGCTTGTGAGATTTCGCATCCCAGTCCAGTTAAATATTTACTATTGTTAACCCAGGTAACAACAAAGTTAAGGCCAGTTAAGGCCAGATATGGCAAGAATTGTCAATTGAAAAGCACTCGTAAGTGAGTCATAACTCGATTTGTGAAATTTCATATCCCAGCCCAGTTAAATATTCAATGGACTTACGGCCGGATATGGCAAGAGTTGTCAGTTGAAAGGCACTCATAAGTGAGTCATAGCTCGATTTGTGGAATTTCGTATCCCAGCCCAGTTAAATATTCAATGGACTTACGTCCGGATATGGCAAGAATGGTCAATTGAAAGACACTCGTAAGTAAGTCATAACTGGATTTGTGGAATTTCCCAGTAAAGTTAAAAAATATTCTTTACTGTTACATGTGGGTAACATTCCAGTTAAATATTCCCACTGCACTTAATCGAAGGTAATTGCAATTGATCACTACAGAATTGCACGTAATCCCAATTTCCAAACCAAAAGAAATCCTCACCTGCTAAGAGCAAAATATCATAAACCAAGAGACATTTGTAAGTGCATTGTAAGCGATTTGTGAAATTCCCACTCAGGAGAAGAGGAGCAGGAAGAGGAGTCGTTCCAGATTTTTCTTATTCCGATTGAACATTTACTACTGTTCACTTAATTAATTCGCTTTCGGATCGAATCCCACACTATAAGTTCGCACATAATTGCAATGGAAGTTTACTAAGCGTTATGCATTTTCAATTTGCTTCCCTTCAGTAGTACAAATTTATTGTGCATGGACATGATAAAGTTTATAATTGTATAATTTCAGCTTTTATCTCTATTAACGCCTATGATGCTGGTTATCGATTTCATTGTTGTTCCGGCCAAAACGAAATCTACTTTAAACTTTCCCCGTTATATTACACTGGCTCCGTATTATTTGTGGCTGGTGGTGTTTATTTCACAACCGCATAAGGAAGAGCGTTTCCTGTTTCCTATTTATCCATTAATATCGTTATGCGGTGCGATAACAGTTGACGTTTATCAGCGTATATTCTATCGATTGAAGACATTAATGGTACAAATTAAAGCCGGCACTGTCGGAAGTCATTATCTGGATCATACAATGTTCATTGCCATTTTGGTTATGGTAATTGGTACATTATTGGGTTTATCGCGTGTCTTCTCTTTATATCGTAACTATCACGCTCCCATGGATCTTGTGATGGAGTTAAATCATTTTAAAAATTCCAATGAATATCGTTCCAGCCGTTTATACAATGTTTGTGTGGGTAAAGATTGGTACCGTTATCCGGGCAGTTTCTTTTTACCAGCACGAAATTTTCGTATACGTTTTTTAAAATCAGAATTTCGCGGCCTACTGCCCGCTTATTATGCCGATGGTGAGAATGCAACACGTATTACGCATCCATATTTCAATGATATGAATCAAGAGAATGATTACATGTATTTCCCTTATGAGAATTGTCATTTTCTTATCGATTTTGATGCGGACAAGTGTACATCGCTCGAGCCATGCTATTCGAAGCATAGCAAAGACTGGTCTGTAATGAAAAGTTTACCATTCCTTATACAAGAGAAATCGAATAGTTTTTTCCGCGCTTTCTATATACCGTTCTTAACGGACAGTTACACTGTTTACGGAAATTTCAATTTGCTAAAAAGTAAAAAAATGAAACCCAGCTAAAAGAAAATTTCGATGATGATCGCGCTTTCTCTACAAGTCAGTGATGAATTTGTTTACTGAAAAACTACTCAATAAAACACAAATTCATTGCAAAAAGGAAAAGTTGGTCTTTTTGAACGTTTTAAGAGTAAAAAAAAGTTAGATTTTAGCATATATACGCGATACTTGGTGAGCAAGCCAAGCTTGAAAGGATTTGCAATACAAAAGGATCTTCTTAAGTGTGTATGGACAATCGACGTATTGTATGGAATCCTTTTACTTTCATAGAATACAAATTCTCTGTAGGGACGTTCCACTAAACTCTGCAGCTTTACGGCATAGAATTTGCGGAAATCGCCAACTTCTTATTAGTTTTATTAAATGAATTGATTATAAATATTTGTCCTATAAAAGGTTTAAAATCATAGAAAGAGGAGATTTAACTTAGGTGAATCTACGCTCAAAAGATGGTAAGAATGAAACAGCATCTTCAAAGCGAATCAATGCAAACAACTTACTCGAAGATATTTTAACAGATTCCAGATAATGGTTGGCTTGTTTAATTGCCTGCATTGTTTTTGGTTGAAATCCCATTATTGTTAAATTAAAATTGGGAAACATTTCTCAAAAGTCAACAGACAATGCGATCTCTTTTTTATTTGGTTTAATAGAATTAGGGCTCCGTCTTGGTGTAATGGAATTACACCAATCTTTTCTAATTGCCATTCACTTAGGAAACAAATATAAGTTTATGAGGTAAAAATCAAGTCAACTTATTAGATAGTTTCGCTCTTTGGGAAGCTCTGGAAAGCTTTCCAGTGCATGAAAGGTAAAGTGATTGCTGATGGTGTCGCAAGCAGCAAAAACCTTATAGTAATGTCTAAGCGAATAAAATGACATCGTAAGAGACCAGACTATCAAAGGTCCATGAGACTTGCAAGGCGTTATTTGGAATTTGAAAGGTGACGTGTAAATAATCAACTTAAGCTTACTTCTGTCAATAGGCAAAACGACACTTACAATTTGTTAAAATTAGTATATGTCTCAATCACCCATCGGATCCCTTAGAAATATGCGTAATTCGCGAGAGACGTTGACTCAGAAAGTAGAAATGAAGATGGTGGCCTAAGGGCCATGTGACCAATCGATAAGTGTTACACCTTTACCTTGACTAAGCGTCTGCTATAGCTACAACTAAAGAAAACTCTATTACAATTGGGATTTGAACCCACGAAACGCTGACTTGATAGTCGCGTTTCCATTACTTAGGTGAATAATAATTTTCTATCCAGATATAGCAGGTTTTATGGGAGGTATAAATACAGAGTTATGCAATCTGGAAGGATGGAAACTAATAGCTATGTGTAAATAACGAATAATGAAATTAATTTCAGTAAATATTAGAATTAAAGTTCTATCATTAATATTTGGTAGGCTTGGTTTTAAAAGATTCGCGATTCAAAGACTATGAAGCAGTAAAGCGATTAAAAACTAATTAATGTGGTGCTTTTACATAAGCGAATTGAATATTTTTAACATTTCAAGGTATAAAATTAATTAATTAACTAAGCTAAATAACTTGTTTTTGTTTCATTTCATTTCGGTCTTATGTTTCCCAATTGTCTTGCTTTTCCTCTAATTTTTGTTGACTGCACGTATTTTGGCAACTCTAAATAAGCATTAAGTCTCTATGCAGCTCTGTAACGCGTACCGTTAACTGAACAAAACTCTCATTTTCAAGCGTCTGATCTAAGAAAAAGTGATTTCCATCAAATCAAATTAAATCAATTCATTTTCTTTCCGCGATCTTTATATATTATATAAAAATAAGTAATTGGAGAATTGCATTCAGAGTAAGAAATAATGTCACAACCAATACCACACGTACCTTTGTCGTCCACGCCAACAAACTACCTGCAACTTGCGCCCCGTCCTCAGAACGTATTCGCCTTGCAAGGAATCCCAATGAATATGAACCCTCAAGTACGCGTTTGCCATGGTCTACCGGTCAAACCGGTCACGAACACCACACCAATACCACCGATAGCACACGTGCCTTTGTTGTCCACGTCAACAAACTACATGCAACTTGTGCCTCGTCCTCAAAACATATTAGCCTTACGAGGAATCCCTATGAATATCAACCCTCAAGTACGTGTTTGCGTTCGTTTACCGGTCAAATGTTTTGCGAATATTACTTCTACATACGCAGTGAACAGTAATTCGCAATCATCGTTTGCAACGGAACAAGAACCTCTAGATCTTTCTAATAAGGCAGCACGTAATAATGATAGAAATAAAGAAAGTGAGGTTAATATTGAACGAGAGCTGATAATCAACAACGGGCAAGAACAATCGCTTGGTGAGAAAATATATTTATTTGAAATCAGTAAACTATTTAATATGAGTTTTTACAACTATCGCAAGGAGTAGGTTATGTTGTAAAATATCCATTGTCCGTCCGCTTGAGTAATCTTCACGACATCGAAGAAGATATTGGGTTTCCAATTGTCTCTTATTTTTTCAATCGAATAAAAGAACCATTTTATAAGATATGCAAAAACGGGATAATAGGGTTAGGAGAGCAATAACGAAGTAAAATCTATTTAGATATCTTTTTAAAAGCTCTGTTTTCGTTAGTACATGCGAGTAATTCCTTTAACAAACATAATAAGGCTTCATAATGGGGTCTGCATATACATAATTTTTTCCCCTTATTATTATTATATTTTTTTTTAAAAAGTTTTCTACTCCAACTTGGCATCTAATGCATGTAGATGTGTATGTCTACACTAAAGGCACAACCTTCTAATACTTTTTTGATTTGCTATAATATTAAATTCAACCATTTTTTATATTCCACAGTGCCCAAAAAAAAATTAAATGTCCAAGTTGTTCAACCACGGGTCTTGATACCGCATCTTGTCTTGGCTGAGCGAACAGGAAACTTTTATAATACCAATGGAGCTTTTCGTTCAATTCCGATTAGTGTTGAAGACAAAACGCGACAACGAAAGAGATGTTTAGATATTGTGCAAGGAGCAATAAAAGTGTTTCGTATGACACATAAGTCGGAGATACCAAACCGGGGAAATTTCATTGACTATGACGAGCCGAGGGAACAAACAATTGTATTTAAAACTGAATGATTAAGTGCAAAAATGCTATCAAAAATTGTTATAAAAAAATTTCCTCAGATTAAAAAGCCAGACCAAAGCCAGAGCCAACTCGAACTCAACAAGAGAAAAATTTTAAAGAATTCTTTAGTATTTATCGAACGCGTAATATTTTAAAATTACAAAGTAAAAGAAAGTTAATTGTGAAAAAGAATGGGAGATTTTACTGGCATGCTTATGAGGTATATTCAATAACAATATACGTTAATGTGAAATCGCTGAATAGTTTCCATCTTTCCAATTGTGATTCGAACATGAAAGAAAGCTAAAAGCGAGTCAAATTGCTTAGTCGACTAGCTATTCTTAGGTTATTGCGCTGAGCCGTGTAAAATAGAATGTCCACGACCTGATGTCTTTTGTCACCTGCTACTCTGGGCCACTCTATACTCTGCTTTGCCAATTGTCTCCATTGGCACATGATTTTATATAAGACACCCCGACGGACAGCCATTATTTCCTCTTAACTAACGTTTTGCTCACTTGCTAGGTTTTCCATGCAGCAAAGTATTATCCCTAAAGAATATAACAAGCTCTCTTTTTATAAACTGAAAAAGATATCGTAAACTGATATTCTGAGGATTAATTCGCACTTTGTTCATATTATATAGGTTTTCTCGTCGAAAACTCCAGAAAAATTTGTAATTTGGACGCATAATATGCAGTCAGATCTCAGAAGTGGTAAGTGGTAGGAAACATTTCGTCTTTACTTGAAATCTTTCGTAATGTCAAATTTTTCGCAACGTAACTTTTTTATTTCAAAAGATAAAGAATTTTAAGTTAGTAAAAATTTTTTTCGAGTAAGCATATCAATCAGTTTTCGCAAAAATTGAAGGCATTTTTTCTGAATGTCAGAAACGTAACATATAATACTCGATACAAGCGGGGCGGAAACAGGGGCGTTTTCAGAATTACAACTTAAACACAGACACAAATAACATAATGGCTATCGCTTCAGGATGCCGTAATGCAATGACACAATATACTAAACAAGTTAAACGCAATGACTGCAGCTGAAACATAAAGAAAATTATTGATGGAAAACGACAAAAAAATCTTTTAAAATTACTGAAAAAGACCTAGTTGGAATAATAAATTTCCATTACGAGCTCTTTATACTAAAATTTTAATCATCTCCATCTTTAACTTTTGACTTCATACTTCCGTGTTTCGAATTTTTTATTGGCTGGTATACAGACTGGAAATATATAGTTTTAATAATTAGAAACCTCATTTTGTGTTTAACTTTTCACATAAATAACTTATATTTTATTTAGTATTGGCAGCTCTATATAAGTGTCACACCAATTTACAACCCTGTATGAAACACTTGTACCGTTAACGGAAAAACGTGATTAAGCTATTTTTTCAATAGAAAAAAGTGATGGATTGTTGAAGGATACTTATTCTGCAAATTTGTAATTCATAAGGAAGTATTGTTTGCATTAGCAATCGTATACATTTATATTAATCCAAGCTACGGCATTGTGCAATTTTGAAAAAAAGAAAATACTAAGGCTCAATCTACTTGAAAAAACCAACTCACTCTTCGAAAGTTTTCGGGCTCCTTACATCCAATACAATTTTTCGTTTCGATAATTCGCTTACTCAGTCAATCAGCGGCAACGATCCAACATCGTCGAGGTTACAGCAGAAATCTGTAAACTTTTCTCCAGAATTTTCTGATAGAGCATCACATAATAAAAAAAGTGGCGAGAAAAAAATGAGAAACATTAAAACTCAACGAACATCAAGAATCGCCAAAGAATCGAAAGAAACGTCGCCCGGTAAGACTGCTTTTGGAATATTTTTTACATGCATATTTTTTTTTTTACATTACTAAAGAAAAATGAAAAATAACCTTAAATTGTCATTTTCCCTGAGGTTTGAGCTTGCCAGCGTATGTTTTCTAGGTGAGTCACTAGATGAGTCTAGGGTAGTCACTAAATAGTCTGCACAGATCTTGGAACCGTTACAATTACAATGGGTTTCTATCAATGCTTTCATATCTAATTTATGATACTATTTTTTTCTCCATAAAAAATGAAACCTTTAATGGCACGCGTACGTTTCGATAATTTTGAAAAATTTGCGCTTTAGAAATCTTCAACTTAAGTGGAATTTGTTTATGCATTGTTTTGGTTATTCAATGGTCAAGTCACCTATATATTGTAAGCAATAAGGTACGTCTGACCATTATTTGTCTGTGGTGTTATGCCTAGTGATTGATGTACAAATAATTTGACCTGAGTCTAGTTAGTTTTGGGCGTGCATTGATTGTTCACATTTTAGATCAAATGCACGGTTTTTATACTTCAGTAGTTGCTTTTAGTTAAGGAATATAGATTCTTCGTCAGAGTTGTAAGTTATTTAAAAGAATAACATATTTATTTTAAGCAGTAGCCACAAGAACAAGAAGAAGGGCGTCTTGCAACGAAATAAATCTTAGAAGTCGTAAAGCTTCTGTCATAGAGCCAAAGTGCGCACCTTCTAAAAGAACCGACGAGTTCGATAATAACATAAATTCTTCTACGTCAAATATGAAAGAAGACAACCCCAATAAGCGTCAATCTCGCATCAGGAAAACACAAATAAGTTTGAGTACTTTGCCACTGGCCAAAAAAGCGACTGCTAGCATATCCAATTCTATTACAAACGAAAAAGACGAATTGATTTGCAATAAAAATGCTAAGAAAGTAAGGTTTTCTTTGCAAACTGACGCAGTGGATGGTACTATTCTTGCTCAAAGACCTTCTCATTCGAAATATCAGAACATTGGATCGCAAACTCATAATGTCGGTGCGTTTACTTCCATCAGACAACAATTGAGTTTCTTAAAATCTGAACAATTTGACTTTTTGTATAACAATTGTGAAGTTCGAAGTGTTGCGGACATCATGAACTTAACTTTAAATCAACTGCATGCAATGGACATGTGCGAACCGCAGTTATCCCAACTTATACAGATATCATTCGACATTAAAACAAGTAATGAGAACGTTAATGGCAATAATAATAACGCAACGAATATTTGTAAAAATCGGAATAAATCTAAATTAATAAAAATTGATGAAAATCTGGTGCATTCCAATAATGCTTACGATGATGACAGTGATTCGCAAACATTGTTGATTGATCAAAACAAATGTGAACCCTTTGATAGGGGAAATGCTAGTATAAAGAATTTCGAAAAACTCTCCGCCGGAACATCTGCAGCGTCGTTGACACCGGCAGATGCTCTTCGTATACGCTATGAAGCGGCAAAGTATACCGATCAAGTTGTCGAAAGTATTAAAAAAAATTTACAAAAATTAAAAACGACTAACATAGATCCAAAAGAGAAACAAGAGCAGTTATTAGAAATGTTTAATGAATCAAAACTGCATGAGGAGCAGCTATTACGTAGGCAACAAGAAATGAACATTATGGAGTTAGGAGAAACGTCTTATAGTTCGAAAAAAAATTTAAAAAAAACGGAAACAGAAGCTGTACGCTCATCTGTAAACATCAGCTTAGGAGATTTAGAGCCAACAGGCAGCTTTGAAGAAAATGACCACAAGGTGACTGCCATGCAAGAAGAACGCTTATTGAAAAGACAGCAACAAATGGTCATTAGTGAGGGTAGAGAGTGGCCTGGTAACTCAAAGATGAATTTATTACAAGACGTTTCCAATGAAGTTCAGGTAGAGCCTGAATTTGTATATGCGTCTGTAGATGGCAGCGGAGAAGATGTAGAAGAAATTATTGAGCAAAGCAAGGGACAAAAAGAGCAACAAATTGACATTGAGGAGCCAGGAGGAGAAGGATGGTCTGGTAAATCAAAGACTAATGTATTAGAAAATGTTTGCAGCGAAATTCAGCCGGGACTTGAATCGATGCGTACGGAGCGGAAAAATAGCGATAATGAGGTGCAAGAATTGAATGAAAACTTCTTGCTTAAGAATACCCAAGCTGAGCTTTTATCCGAGGTATTCGCGAAAGTTTTTACGGAAGACGGGAATAAAGAGGTGAGTACATAAAGCAAATCAAATAAAAGACATAAAATACCTCCTATAGGTAGTATCAACGTCAATGTTTTTTTTTGCTTGAATTCATCGGGCAACCTCAGAAAGCATAAATATCTTGAGGTCCGCCATCAAAGTACGGACGTACATTCATTTTGATAAAATGTTTGCGACAGTCGGAAGGAAGTTGAAAAGATCCTACAAAGTACATATATTCCGGATCAGTATCAAATCCTGCGGTAAACATTTTTTTTCAAAGAAAAAGCTAATGGGCTTATAGAAGATTCAGACACGGACAAATATAATTTTTTTACTTTTTACACTTTACGTAGAAGAAGAACAATCATAAAACTTTTTAAATATTGGAACACACGAAAATATTTTTCATAAATCTCTAAAATTGAAAACGAAATTGGTATGTCAATCTGCTTGTGTTCAAGATAAGCCAATTTGATCTAAAGTTTCTTCTTATCACGTACTTCAGGTTTTGATATCACTTCGTGGATGAACAGTGAACACATAATTGTAGTTGGTTTCTTAAAAAAATTTAAAAAACTTTAAAAAATGTTTTAAAACTATGTCTTCATTAAAAACTAAAATCAAGCGCGAAAAATTTTTTATTTCACTAATTTCTGATAAAAGTCGCACTTTCTTTTCATATACACACACACACATACACTGATACAATGGGTATTGAGAAATTTGATATAAATCATATATAATTTCTTTTTTATCCATATCCTTATTTGTTGTCTTTACTCCTAAGTTAACTGCAGCAGTAGTTAAACACAATAATAATAAGTCGGCACCTTGTGAAACGATTACCTCTTCTACTGATATCGTGGAGGAAGCTTCAAATTCAAAGAAACTTGATAACAAATCAACTAAAATGACTGAAGTACCACTAGTAACGACAACCATTAAAAATGAAGTTCCAATTTCACGTCGTATAAAATTACCAAAGGAGCAGGGTATTCAAAAAAAGCAGCAGCGCCTGGAAAGGAATGATAACAATGAATGCGCAATTAACAGCAATATCAATAATGAAATCGTTTCGGAAAATGCATATGCAATAACCACGACAATGACGAATAGTAGTGATGAAGGAAAACAAAAATACAAAGACGAATCAGAAGTTCAAACTCCATCAAATCGATTTAGGAAAAAGCTTAGGATCAAATTGAATCGAGCTAAAAACTTGAGAAACAAACGGAACTGCCGTGAAGACAATACATTGGGAAATCAATCAGTCTTGGAGTTTGTTTTATCAAGCGACAAGCAATGTCTTCCATCGACATCCTTGCAAGGTAACTCAAATATTGGGAATGCTCTACCAGCAGCAGACGAGCAAGTAAGTTCAACAGAATTCTCAAAGATAAATATTATTAAAAAACCTCGATCAAATTTCGGACAAATAAGCGATATTGAACCTACATCGAGACGCTCGCATGGTAAAAAATTTGTGAAAGAAGACGAACCAATTAGTTCTGTGAAATGTCCGAAGTTAGAGATAATTGAAAAACAACTTCCGAACTTCGAGAAAACAAGCATTATTGATTCTTCATCGAACCGCCTGGTTGACAATTTAAATATTGAAGATGTTGTAAAGGAAGATCCTATGCCGAGTCTCAAGCGCAATAATAATTTAATCGATAAGCAATCTCTTAGTAAAGATGATCAAGAAAATGTGATTGATTCGTCAAAATTAAGGATCACTGAAAAAAACATTTCAAAAATAACTTGCACGAAACGTTTAGTCAGTGCCCCCATTAGGGCACTTTACGATAAGACGGTAATCCTTAGAAAAACTAAACCTAGCAGCACAATTACAACCAGCTTTAAAAGAAACGAATCTAAAGAACTTACACTTTGTACCGCAAAACCAAGCACTTCAGGTACGTTGTATGGGAAAGTAACAACATCGGATAGTAAGAGCGGAAAATTAATGATATTAACGCATGAACCAGTTGTAGACGAAACTGCTGCTGCTGCTGCTGCTCGCAATAATGAGAATAAAGGAAGAGATTTCTTAGAGACAAGTTTGAAATGTTCGCCAAAACCTACGGTTAAGGATTGCCGAAAACGTAGTAACTCGGTAAGCTTGGATGAATTGCATGAGCAAGAAAAGGAGCTTGTGCGAAGCTCTGAAAAGCTTGAAATTCCAACAAAAAACGCAATTTCTTTGAAAGGTTAGCAAAAATATAATTAAAATATTCTTTCAACGACGAGTTCCAAATTGAATAAATTTTTCTTCTTTTTTAGAACAGCCATCATGTTCCAATCTTAATAAACGCGAGAGAATAACATACGATGATAATGATTGTTCAAGAATCCAAAAACGATCGGAAAGCTCAGAAATTGCAATTGATTTACGTGAATTTCTTAATAATAAAAAAGATAAAGCAAGTATCAGACAATTGACGATGGAAGCTACGAAGTCTATTGGCGTTGATAATGAAAGAAGAGTAGCAACGCCTAGAAGCGAGCAGCAAAGACACGAAGCAGCAATTTGCCAACAAACAGATTGGGAAAAAAGTCAAAATCGTTGTAATAAACAAATGATGAACGAAACTAAAATAAAAACAGTCGAAGCATTGTCAGTGAATGTTGAGCAACAAACAAATGATAATGATTTTGCTACAAAACCGGAATCTTGTGATGGAGGCAATACTAAAGGTAACTTTATTTTTATTTTTTCGACATATATTTGATGCCAACAACCTAACCTTTCTCCTATTCTTTCTATCGTGTTTCTGTTGTTCTTCTTTCTCTCTCTTTTTTCCTGGGTTTTTTTCTTTTTATACCCACCACTGAAGGATGGTCATATACTCATTTTGTTTTCTTGTTTTTGTTTTTTTTCATTATGTATGGAACACCCAAAACGCAGCTTCAGAGTCCTTATAAAGTAGACATTAGGTGTTTGCTAAAATTTTGATCACTTTTTCACTTGGAAAAGGCATTTATTGTGGAAAGGTGGTGGTAAAATATATATTAGTCAAAATAGTTTCCATTATTTTCTGCAACATTTTACAATATTTTGGCAACAACTGACCCATTTTTGGACTTCTTCAACTTTGCGGACCCGCGTGCTAGCCAAGCCGTGCTGCACCGTTCTGAGCAAGTAGTAATCAGAAGGCGCCATGTCTAATGAGTACGATGGGTGTGGCAGACTTTCCCATTCAAGCTACAACGGTATATCCCGGACAACTCTTGCAACAAGTGGCCAACAAATGGCTGATTTTAAACCGTTGAAGCCAAAACCGACAATTGGAATATGATGATAGAGCAGGGTCACATTAAGGTTCTGAAAGTATTTGGTGGGCTTCGGCAGCAGGTGTTCTTCAAATAAGCAACAAAAGTGATGAATTTGAAAGAAGAAGAATTTTGAGCGCTCCATGATCAGCGTCTTTATACACTCAATAACTCAATAATACTAAATGGAAAACTGTTATTTTAGCTAGAGAAAGGTCAAAATCATTGAATTTCATGGTTATGTACACTGCTACTTCCCATTCCTTTTCCAGTTTTACCTGTAGAAGTCGCAGATCAAAATTTTTCCAAACAGCCAATATAATCTTGATCAGAGCGTGAAATTCTGAATTGATTAAGCTATATCTGTCCGTCCGTGTGGATTTGTTGTTTGCACTCCCCTGGTCGCAGAAATGAAGATATCGATTTCAAATTTGATAGAAACATTGGAAGTTTTTGCACGCAGGTTGGAAGAGAAAATAGGTCATAGCAGAAGCCTGCAATGGAGCGTAAACTGAACCCCAACCCCGTTTTTCTTAACAAAAGTTTGTGGATTTGTTTTCGTAACTCAGAAATTATAAAAGTTGGAAAGCTGAAATTTTTTTACTTTACGGAATACTCTACTTTTTACGGGCAAAAGTGGAAGAAATCAGCCACGCCCACACAAAGTTACAAATGATTCAATTTAAAAATTTTTTGTTTCGGGTTCGGTATCAAATAAAAGAACCTGGCGAATAGAATGCGAAAAGAGAGCAGTGGTGGGTATGGGAAATTCGTCCCTCGCCCTATATAATTCTCTTACTTGTTCTTGCTCTTATTATTTTTGAATGAAAGTTAACGCGATAACCGAAGAATCCATTATTGTCATGACGGATGAAGATAATCATAATCATAAATATAGAATACATTCTGAATTATGTAATGAATTGACTCAGCTTACGACTAAATCTGAAATGAATATCGAAAATAAACCCATTGTCAATATAATGTCAATTGCCTCACCAACGCCTATGGATGATACCATAGCTAGTCCTTCGCCGCCACGTCTAGATGAACCTAAGAATTATTATCATTTCAATCAAAATGATGGTCGTTTAAAATCATCGTCAATCGAATACAGAGTAAGTATCAAAGTGAGTGCTATTACCGATCCTTAGCCATATATAATACATATCATGAAAGTGCTTTTTGATTTTGAAAAAACTTGTAAAAAAAAACAAAAACATTTCACTTCCAATTTCTTCGCATGCACGATTCCCGCAGAAACTTTATAAAATTAATTTTACTCTTATAATAATAGCGTAAAAATTCCTATAGAATACAAATTTACTTTTTATTTATTTTATTTATTTATTTATTTATTTTTTTTATTATTTTCAATTTTATTTTTTAAGTTATACGAAGTTGATATTCCAAAGATCGCAGTTAACAAGCCAAATAATTTTGACAAACTTGTGAAAACATATTCATTGGATCCCCGAATCTTTAGAAGCCCGATAATCGTAAGTAAAGAGTTTCATCTTTCATCATTTTTTTTTTATGCAGTAGATGTAGTTTGTGTTAACGCATAATAATCATTATGAGATTTGCTAAAGTACAATATAAGTTTGAATGATTATATCATCAATTCATTGGTGATTATGGTTTGGCCACTGGTTTGACGTAAAAATAGCTCGTCGCCTTAAAACAACATATCTAGTCAAACAATATATCTGGTCAATGTCGATTTTTCCAACACTTGGTGTATTTAGTAGAGTATGAAAATCTTTGTCTATTCTCAAGTAAGGGCTTGCGTTTCATCAGAGCTCTTATATGCAATGGTATGCGAAATGTAGATCTTATGTCGAACATACATAACATAGTCAATTTGTCCGTCCAATCCCGGCCTGTTCTGTAGCATTTTGCATTATAAAATATTTTTGCCGTATTAAAGCTTACGTTTCATACGCGTGTTTATAAGAAAATGGATTCAAGAAATATTTCGAAATTTTCCATGTTCCTTGAAATATAGCAAAATACGACTTTCCACAAATGTTGCATCTTTTTTTATATGCAGCGCCGAAGGATGAGGGGTATATTCATTTTGTCAGAATGTCCAAACGTCAAACACCTAAAAGGAAGCTTCAGAGACCCTGTAAAGTGTATATATTCTTGATCATCATGAAATTCTGAGCTGATTTAGCCATGTTCGTCCGTCTGTGCGTTGTGGGTTGTTCGCCTGCATTCGCCTGGTCGCAAAAATGAAGATATCGACATTAAATTTGGTAGAAATATTGGAAGTTTCCGCACGCAGGTTGGTAGTGAAAAAGGAACAAATTGGTCAGGGCAAAAGTACGCAATGGAGCGTAAACTGAACGCAACTCGGTTTTTTTTAACGAAAATTTTTGGACTCTTGCACGTTACTCGGAAATTATTAAAGTTAGAACCCTGAAATTTTCCCCATTTACTTTACGAAACATTCTACGCCTTACGTGCAGAACTGGAAAAATAAATCACGTAAATCACGCTGACACTAAGTTACAAGTGATTAAATTTTGCTTTTTTCACTTTTTAGAGATTTTATTCTCATTTTTCATAAAGCAAACAAAAGCGAATCTCCTTAAATGAAGACACATTGTCTGCCTAAAAATGGGTTCATTTTAAAGTGAGCATGCTAGACACCGCGATCAATGTTTTCTTAACAATAGCAGCCATGTGGGTATCAAATAAAAGAACTTGGAGAATAGATTCGGTCCCTGCCAAATATAACTTTTTTCTTTTTAATTTCTGCTCTATGTTTGTAAAAAAAAAATTTGACGTCTACTTGACTCTTGTTCAGGATCGTACTTCTAATTTTAATATTGTATTTAGCGGAGGCAAACACACGTATAGATCTAAATCAATTCTGTTTATGATCTTATTGCAAGTTATGGGCTGAAAGAGACCATAGGTAGGATAGGGTCCAGAATGATTCAGGGCTTATGACCTAGCCGTTTGGTAAGTGGGTTCGTCCGTGCCTTGATTTCTATAAGGGCAAAGCACGTGTATTTCTTGTAGATGTAACCGTCTACGGAGTATCTGTGGAACAAAAATTTAACATTCCCCCATATCTCCCGAATTAGCTAGCTCTCAGCAGTGACACATGCGTCCGTCTCTACAACCTTTGATCTTCGTCAAGTGGCCTTTCAATATATAGTTCCTCGTGCAACTGGACATATTCATTCTAGCGACTGGCATAAAAAATTTTTTATTGGCTACAAGAATACATTATGAAGTTCGATGAAGAAACAGAAGAATTTGTTGAAATTTTAAAATTTTCCTTTTGTCGCTTGCAATTTTTCTTTTTATAGTCGAATCAGCAGCCCATGTCTACGAATTTGGCTTTCCCTTCTGATCCTAGAAGTCGTTTAACTGCAAACAACAATTTTTCAATTACCCACGACCTATACGGACAACAGCCAAATTATCAATGTCAACAACAGCATCCGCAACAACAACAACAGCCGCATCAAAATCCAAATATGTTGTTATATGGTTACTTGCAACGTTCACCTTGGTATCAAAATTTAATGTCTGCCATGAAAATCCAGATAAATCAATCGGTATCGCAACTTGTACGAGCTTTAAATAACTTTTACCGTGAACGTGTATTATATCCGGATCTGGTATTTGACATCTTTAAAATTGATTGTGCTGGCACACTTATCGAGATAATGCAGAATTTGGGTATTTATGTCGATGCGTATGGCGTTATAAATGATCAACGTCCCGGATGTGATACGCTCGCTCGTTCCTATTTCAATCCGGTAGCACCTGTCAATCCTGCATATGGTTTCATAAACGAAATACCGCCACCCGTCAGACGATGTTCAACGATGACTACGTCGTCATGCACAGAGCCAGGTCTCCGTCATAATTCATTCTCAGATTCGTGCAGAGAAACACAACCATCATCTTCACAAGCTTATAAGTACAGCGAACGATATCAGCCATCATCGAGCCGACATTTTGATAACAATAAACATTCAATAAAATCGGAATATCGTCGGGGCCATAAACGTTCATCTTTATCACCTCCCGATTTACCTGACCGCTCGAAGGGTTCAAAGGGTTCAAAAGATTTTGTAGCATCTTTATCGACATCCAGGTCTCCTTCTCCACGCTCAAATAAGTCACATAAATCTTCGCGTATTTCAGGCGGCCATTCATCCAGTAATTATAGTAGGAAGTCATCATCACAAGTTAAACCGCAGCAGGCTATTGCTGATGACGAAGAAGAAGAATCTTGGGATTAGAATAATGCTTGAGAAAACTTAAAATCTTTTTTGTTTGTTCTTTCTTGAAATTTAATTTTTTTTTCATTTTCATTTTCAATTTTGCATTTATTGAATTAAAGGAAAAAAAAATGAATAAATGAATGAATGTAAAAATTAATATCGGTTAATTAGTCATAGTTAATAATAACCGAACATAGAATTATACAATATTATTAGGACAATACTTACTTGAAAAGTATTGATAGAAAGCCTTTATTACTACTCTTCTTGCAAAGTAATTTCGTTTAACAATAGTGTTAACAGTGGCTTTTACAGAATTCCATCCGTTTTCAGAGAAAGTCGTCTTAATATAATTGTTTTAATTTCTTTTTTCATAATAGTAATTAGACTTTCTTCTCCAATCAGTCAAACATATAATAAATATCAGTCAAATATAAGATGAATGTTAAAAATTGTTATTTCGATGTAATGTGTGTGTGTTAGGATCAGAAGCCTCAACAATAACAACTCGAGCCGATTTACGGTTCTAATTATCAAGCGCTATCGTACGGTACGAGGGACGTACAACGGCACGATCGCTTTTTGGCTTATTGGTATTCGATTGCCGTTCCTTGTATGGACAATGGTATATTTATGATATCATCGGTGGGTGTATAACAAAATAATGCAAACAAAATGAAAAAAAAGCAAATAAATAAACAAACGAAACATAAAATTTGATAAGAAAATGGACGAAAAAATTGAAATTTGAAATTTAACTTCAATATCAATCAAAAACTTATTTCCACGCAACAAGATCAGTGGATTTCTGTATATTTTTTTGATTGCTGCCCACAAGTCTGCATAGAGAACTAACCATCGCCGTACCGTCAAATCGATTCTTATTAATGAGGACCGACTAAACAAACGGCAAATTCGATATCCAGCTTGCTCGATAACGAAAACCGTAAACTGGCCCCTACTTTTACCTCGGCTATTACGAACGCATGCGCTGTCTATTAGGTGCTTGCAAAAATTTTGATCAGCGGTTTCTACAGGTGAAAATGATGAAGGAATGGGAAATAGCAGTGTACATGAAATTCGATGATTTTGGCCTTTCTCTATCTAACATAACAGTTTTCCATTTCATTAACTTATTCAGTGTATACAGGCGCTAATTATGGAATGCTCATAATTGTTTTTGTTTGATTTGAAGGAATCTGCTGTCGCAGCCTATCAAATACTTTTAGCAACTAATGGTGATGCTACTCTATCACATCGAAATCGTCGATTTTGTTTTCAACGATTTAAAAGTGTCAAGTTAATGTCAATGACTACCTGGAGGACCAAAATAATGCGAAGACAATGAATTGCAAGACTTATTGAACGAAAAATCAGATCAAACTCTTAAGGAACTTTCACAGGACAGCTTAGCAGTTAATAATTCAACAATTTCTAGACCTTTATATGCGATGGGAAAGACGCTATGCCTTTTCCAAGAGACAAAATGGTAAAAATTTTCATAAGAAGCGAATATGATGAAAGATGCGTTACCTGCTGACAAGTAAATGGAATTCATGTGACTTTAAGTGGATTAAGCACGTGGTTTAAGGTAATTTGTGATCTAGGATTGGCATAGTAGGGAATAGGGCTGTAATTGTGATCAGTTATTTTCTATCAATTTCAGTTACGGTGGGTTCGTCTGCCACTGCCAGACGTATTGCCGAGGATATCTGTTGCTGACATCTATTTCCGTTTTTATTATTCCGTGTACAGCCGAGCCCAGGGCATTAGCAGTCTCAGTCGAAAAACGAGAAGAATGATTTTTTCCATGGTAACTGTATCGTCCACATCGTGGGAACGTCTTATGCCCACCACTGAAGGTAAGTAGCTATGATTTTTAAATGTTCTCTTGCCGCCAAGAAATGTAAACTTACTTATAAGAGAGATGCAAGTGGCAGGTCTGGTAACTGAATAGAATTGATACTTGTCTTTCTATTGCGCTTAAAATTTGCCATAATTTTGCTACAGATTTATGTATAAATCTGATTAATTATGTAGGAGAAGGATAACGATGGCACAATTCCTGAAATAAAGAATGAACGAGAAGGATAACGTTCTCTGATAGATAAAACGAGGGAGAACGACATTTTAGGCAAAAACTTATTCATTTTACTTGAGCATTACAATGAATAATCGGTGATTACGAATAAACCGTAAAGTTTGGGGCAAACGCTGCCACAAGCAAGCACAATTATTCATAGGTATTTTTGGAGTCTTCACCTCCAATTACTATAACATAGCAATTCATATCTTTGATTTATAGGCGAAAAAAAAAAACAAAAAGAAAAGGAAAATTCCTTCTATAAAGCAAGTCATAGTACATTTATATTGCAACCATTAAAAACCTTCGTATAATAAATACGATTGTAAAAAAAAAGGAAATCAACGTCAATTTGTAGAATAGGAAAAAAAAAAGAAAGAAAGAAAAACTTAACATTGACGTACTGACTAAACGACCGTTCACTTCGCCTGAATGATTGTCTAAAGGGACACAAAAAGTCTAAAGCCATCTTACAGAGTTTCAATTAGAGTCGACCGAGTCACCAATGAAATATTGACAAATTAATCCAGTTTCTAGTGCAAAAGTGTCTGTAATGGTTGCAACTATGTATTAAATTAAAGCTAAAAAGGTATGAATGCATATAAATGAATGAGTTTACTGTGTTCAGCTGTATAAAAAGCGTAAAGCAGCTGATTTGTGTATAAAAGTGTATATATATATATATATATATATATATATATATATATTTATATAAATGTGTGCATGTGTATATGTGTAACCTATAATTTATGTGAAAATAAAGTAAAGGATAAAATTGTGAAGGAGAAGGAATGGTAGGTAAGTAAGAGTAAAAGAAAGTTTTTGAAATTCTCAAGGTATAGTGAACTTGCTTGTGTACACACACGTACCCGATAAATTTTAAAGTCAATGGCGTGTGAACTTAATATCTATAGATTGACCAGATAGTATAGTTTTTCAACATTTATATTATCGTTGTTGCTTTCGGGACTGCTGTTCTTCGGTTGATGGAGTGACTATTATTATTATTACTATTGTTTTTGTTGGATTTGTCCAAATGTTGTCGAGCATTAATGGTAAAGGAAACTTTTCATCATACTTAATATGTGCAAATATTTTTTAATATGTTTATCTTTTAAATTGAAATGAATTTGCATAAGATTGCTTATAAGTAATGGATTGGAAAACACAATAGGAAAATATCATAGTGGGCGAGGGTTAATCGTTAAATACTCTACATCATTCTGGAGTTATTCATAATGCGCGACTTGACTCAAAATAGGCATTATATGGAAAGTGTTCGAAGAAAATGTCTGATCGAAACTATTTCCAATAGCGTTCGTCCTTGGGCCAAAGCATTTCAGTGTACGAAATTTCATAAAAAAAAAACTCACAAACTTGCAGCTTGTAGGCGAACTTAGGGAAACGTGTCCGTCCATCTGTCCGTCTTGTTTTCTTGTGACTCTGACTTGATTTAGCATAATAGAAGAGGGGCCTATCTCAAGACCTTGCACACCTCCACACAAACTTACAATACTCGTAAGTGATGTAACAAATACCAATAAAATTATGCAGTTTTTTTTTAATTGGACACAATTTCGCTTGATAAGTGATAGCAGTAATTCAGTATTAGCTGGCATAGCGACATAATATTTCAAAGGAGAAATCTTTGGCAATATAAGATAATCCCTTTAACACGATATTCATTCATTATAGAAAGATTCGT
Organism: Glossina morsitans morsitans; assembly: GCA_001077435.1. Classification (NCBI taxonomy): domain Eukaryota; kingdom Metazoa; phylum Arthropoda; class Insecta; order Diptera; family Glossinidae; genus Glossina; species Glossina morsitans. The sequence continues at coordinate 6,614 of CCAG010004927.1, read as the reverse complement.
TTTATTTTTGTCTATGCAATGTTCTATAGAATTAGGGACTTTAAAAATGTAAATGTATTATACTCCTATTCAAAATATAAGATTCCGAGTTGTCTGCCAGTCCGTGCGTTTGCGAATATTTATGGCCTCTTGCTGATAGACCTACGGTCATAAAAATTTAATATTTAGATAAGCGAATGATCGAAATTCCTACACAAGCACGTGAACATGTCTCTAATAAGTCGATACTAAACCAAAGCCAGAGTCATTAAAATCATTTCTCATGACCTTTTCCAGGCGACCCTTTAAAAAGATTTAAGTTAAGTAGTGTGACTTGTAATTCTCATCAGTAATTTTCATCAGTTATTCGCGTAGCACGGTGTCGGTCAGAAAGCAGAAGAATTGAAGAAAACAAGCCTTTGATCAGTTATGCTTTTACCTAATGTGCACTCACTATAGGTACGACCGAGGTCAACTCTACCCTACTAAGATTTGCACCAACGGATACCTTACCTACTCGGCTGCTCTTGCAGGCAAGAAGATATGAACTCAAAGCAAAGATCATTAAAAATCTTTGCCAGGATTAACTGAGATTACCCCATAAACGCACCAACAATAAACCAAAAGCTTAAACCTGCAGTCTGTCGAATGCAAGCAATATTAAAATTATTTACCTGCACTTTTTCAGATTTCGTGCGAAACAAGGGCATGGCTAGACAACAAACAAGTCCGCAAAGTATCAAAAGCTGTAACTTATAATCCATATCAGCTATTGCGAAGTTATGGGAAATTTGGTATTATAGCTCACAAAGGTTATGCTGCTCTGAACTATCGTATTGTCACATCCATTTTTAACAACTAGCGCCATAGCGCTTGAAAAAAACTGAAGCATGTAATTTTAACAGAACTTCTCTGAAGTCAGCTTAATTTCTTAAAAGCAAGTTCTATAGAGTAGTTAACAAATAATAATCAGACAGACAAAGTCTGGGCTGAGGGATGTGTCAAAAGTTCCTAACTAAGCTCTCTCACTTTTCTCTGAGTTATTATACATGTGTACGCTCTAGTATTGCCATGACGGAAGGCGAGGCCTTCCCTATTGATCGATATTCCGACCGTTTTTTCTTAACTCAGCATTTGGTCGCATAAGTTCTTGATAGGAGAAAGTGTGAATGAATCATTTGGTCATATGGGAGCAATTCATGATGCATGATTCCCTTCCGATTCCAACTGACACAAAATGTGACTATACGTTGCGTTAAAGTACAGACTTTTTCGTCCATTATTGCCGTACATGATGCACTTTTCATCACCCGTTACACAAATGGTTCTGGTTTCTTTCGTTTCATCATGAAAGTTCAGTTCATCCAGTTTCAAATATCAAGCTTCGCTTCTCTTTCTATCTCTTGTGTCATCGCTCCAAATCATGAGACCAACCAAAAACGTAGGTAGTGATTCTTTTAAACAACCTGTCAGGAGAATGATGCAAGCAGCGCTTTTTGAGTTGGTAGTGAGTAGTACTTTTTTGACAACAAAAATACGATTCCGTTTTTCTGATTTCAGGATCAAGTCTTTCCAAATGTAGTAAAAAAGGTTTGCGTTGTTTACGAAAGCATGAGTCACGTAGGTTAAGGCCATTATTTTGCCTTTATTTCACTTTATATATATATATACATATATATATATATTTATATCATATCCTCGTATTAATTAAGTATAGTTAGTTTGTTATAAATTGCCTTATTTTTTTCATTCTCCAGTGATTGTTATTACTTAAAGGTGGCAGGCTTGAACTCGCCTGTTTAACACTGCGCAATACTGTACTGTTGAACGGAAGGGGATGGGAATAAATTACTGATCGGTAACGCCAATCAGACCGTACGAAAAGATCGAGAAGAAGAAGATGACTTCCTGCCCCATCTTCTGGATCGAACCATCGACGAGGTAACACATCACAGTCCAAAATAAAAAAATCCAATTTCATCTGCTGGGTTTTCAAGCTATAGATGCCGTAATAGGGATATTTTGAAAAAAAACCGTCCGTTCCGTTCCACGACCACTTACGAGAAGTCGTTTTAGTTAAATATGAGCAATTAAAGTTTAATCTTTATTCGCTAGATTCTTATTCAATTATTCCAACTGTGGAGTTCAGTTAGGGGCGCAAGATAGTTAATCCTATAGAAAGTTGAACTGTAACAAGAAGAGGAACGTTACTAACGAAGGTGAAGACACCTGGAACAGCCGCTGAGGCTTACCACGGTATTATTTTATTAAAGGACCAAAATTTTCTAACGGGGGAAAAATTCTGCTCCTCACACATTTCTTGTTTTTGATTAATGCAAAACAGAAACTCTCAGGGAGTCGGAATTGGAAGCAAGCACGTACGAGGCGCGAGGAGCGAAGACCTCGTTTGTTGGAGATGACTTTCTGGACTGAGTGCGCGTACGTCCTTGAGTATTTTATGACTGTTTTTCAACAATTACATATACGGAATAATTAAACTAAGCCACGGCAAGCTAACAAATATGCAGAGTACTCAAGAGTTCTGACAAGTAGGGAGTAATCTGTCGAAGAAGAACTAAGCGCAATAAGTAACAAAGTTAGTAAATTTCGAATTTAGCACTCATGACTTAAGTGAGAACAGCATTCACAATCTTTCTGACAGAAATCCTATTAACTCGTGTTACTAAGGGGGAACTATAATTTTTCAATGGACTCGTACGGATAGCATGCGAACATATGGGTTGAATAATTTTATAATTATGTAGACATTTTTTTTTTTTTATTTATTTTCCATTTTTTTGTATACTTTACTTTTTTGGTTGTTATTATTTTGTTGTCTGTTATAAAGACTTTTGAGGCGTTTTTTATGGCGCACCACCGGAAACAACAAGTATCCCAATGTGCCAGCTTTTGTTCAATTTTATTTCCTCGTACATCAAGCTCGTATGACAATGTTGTGTGCATTTAAATTCAATACACTGATGTTTGTTGCTTGCTTTTTTTTGTTCACATTCACGTACACGTCAAGTTAATAAACTTAACTGAGGTACTTTTACTTTGTTGTTCTCTAGTTTTTATATATATATAACGCGCAAAAAGTGTATCAACTTTGCTTAATAAAAAAATTCGTGAAATTATTGCAGAAACAAATGTTTTTGCATATGGTTCGCTATCTTCAATGGAATGGTATGTCTCTCGCTCATTTCGTTCAACATTGTAATGAATATAAGAACACAGTTGAACTTGTAATAAAAAAAAGTTTGATTGACTGCATAGCAAATTTGCAAATGTTTGAATGTGATTTCATTAATTTCTAGCGTTTCCGTAATTTCACTCGAAAGCAAGTAAAAAAATTACGATATCGTCTTATAAGAATATAAGTAAGTTCTTCTTCTTCTGTTATTCAGTAAATTGACAAATGAATATTCGCTGGGATGAAACGTTTATTGGATTTAGTTGGCAGTTGGACATTACAAAATTCTTAGAACTATTCCCGTCTCGTTTTAATACATAATAAAAGTGTAAACTGTTAGCTAAAATGAGACTTTGCGTCTGTAAAAGAGTTAACAGAGAGAAAAACAGAGTTAACATATCTGGTTTTGTGATAAATTATGATTGATCATGTCTCAGTATTTTCACTTGTTTGTTGTTTGTTGATTTGCAATAAAAACAGTATTCCTGGTGAAGAACGGACAGAATAGCGAAATAATTGTATAAAAACGCTATACATTTGGATCAGGTTATCTAGAGATGAGGGCACAAGCATAAGTTAGTTGTTCTTTAAATATATTTGTGCCGGGTTGTCAGAGAGACTAACGTTTTTGGGAATTTTCTATTCACATATTTTCGATAGATCCCAAACAATTTCCAATCAACGTCCGTTTCTACAGTTCGATATTTTTCTCATAGTAGAATGGGTCTTAAAACTCAAGATTTTAATTGCGACCATGAAACAGTAGCAGTAAATTCAAGTCACAACGATTTTAGAAGCCAGACTCCTAAAAGTGTCTATAACTAGAACACTATGAAGTCCAGTCACAGTCTAAATCACTTGCTCGCAAGTAATTCTCTTCCCATTGACAGAAATGTAACATCGTAAGAAATAGATTAAGCCATTAATCACATGAACATAGCATTTAAAGAAGCAATGGACTTGTCAATCAAGAAAATCCGACTTAGTAACACAGGTCCAAAGAACCTACCGCCGCATATTCTAAGTTGTATTCATGAGAAAAAGCGACTAAAAAGAATACTGGAGATCCGGAAAGGTACATTATTTTAAAAGCAGTGGTCAGAAACATAAAACAGTCGATCAATACTCATGAGCAAAACTAATTAAAAATGTTTATAGGAAATATAGTCATGGACATTCATGTATGCAGAAAGATTAAAAGAGGATCAAATATGTGTAGAGGCTACGAAGCATCAAACGTTATAGGTCCTAAGAATATCCTTATATATGACAACATAGGCAAAGTAAATATATTGGCAGAGCATTTTGAACGCATCCATAATAGTAACATGTCTCCTACTCAGTCAAATTATGAAGACGTTGTAGGCAATTCTGCCTTGTTTTTAAGCGAGCGCACTCCCTTAACACAGACGCTACGGCTGATGGGTTAGTGAGTAATGGATGACTGCGCGCCAATTACGAATTTGTCGTAAAATTTGACATAAGAAGTACGCTAAAAACTCAGAATAACAAAAAGTCTGCTGCGTCAGATGGAATTCCTAACCTAGCTAGCTTTAATTATTATTAATTGGGTCTATCATAGATAGTATTGGATTCAATTAATATTTTTGTTTTGGCAATAGTTGTTATAAGGTGATCCGTCTTAAAATTAATTATTGTTAGAGTATGTTCTGTTCAGAGCACCATCTCTTTGTTTACTTTATAGAGACAAGGCATGTTTTAGGTCGCGTAACGGATTGCCCACTAAACTGATCATAATAACGCTATCTTTAAAAAAAAAGTTACGAAAGGATGTAAGAAATTTACTGGTCGGCTTTGCCCGACCACAACATTTTAACTTGTTCTTTTATGTGCCGTTTTTTTTCTCTTTTTGATGTCGTTTCTATAATTACGTTTAAAGTTTTTTAAGTTGAGCTTGTTAGCTTAATACACAACTGTAACAATAGTGATACTTTTTACTTGTTCGCGGCTTGCACATGTGAAGTGAACAAAAATACCACGACATTTCAAAATCCCAAAAAGCAAGAAATTCTTTGGAACGCATGTAAGATCTATGGTAAAGGGAAACAAAAATTAAGGATGTATTGCTCGTACGCTGGAATCATGTTAAATGCGCTTGAGACAATCAGAATGTAATAGCCTTTTAAGGGTCAGCAAAGACTGAAAATAAATTCAATTACGACGACCAATCCATTAAAGTATTAAAGTCACTGTCTACTCAAAAGCTCTATCCATTTTTGAAATAAGACAAAGTGCTCCTTTCCGAACAAAGTCCAAAAAGTTTTGTTGAACTGAATCAGTCCCTTTTGCAATCTTTCATGTTTCCAAATATCCGATTGGTCTGATATGATTTTGATAATATCATCATTGATCAAAGATGGTCGCCCTGAGCATGGCTTACCGGAAAGATCGAAATCGTCTTCTATATGTTCTATCATAAACTATACCTTCACCAAACATTTTCAATAGCTTCTATAGCGAATGTGGAATCTATATATATATATACATTTTAGAGAATTTGCAATGCAATTCAATCTATATATTTTTGATCAGATATTTGGAGAGTGCGTTTTCCATCTTTATTTGATTGTTAATGAAAACTTATTCGCTACAATATAATGACTTTTTATATTTTACATTTATATACATTTCAGTAATAGCTAGAAGTCTTGATCCCAAATAAACAAATTATCCAAATTTGGTGTCGAAGCTTTTTGATCACTTTGTTCTTCTTTTTTTAAGAGATTTGAAAAATTATTTTTTTTTAATTTTTGTAACAATAACAGAACTTCTTCGCTTTCTTTAATCCGCGATTTTGCCTTCTCAACTAGATTCGGATTCGAAATGTTCTCATCGACAATTGGTGGCGTTATTGTTAATTCAGTATATTTGTCGTTTGTATAGTGACCCATTAGTAGTTTGTATAAAATTGGAAATCTTTTTTCGAAATTCATATTTAGTGTTAATAAACGTTTCAGTAAATCGGGTGTTAACACATTTATGTGAGAAGAAGTTGAAGAGATTGTTGACCTTTTAAAACGTTTGTAAGGTGAAAAATGACTTGTAGTGAGTTTATGGAAGATCGGTTTATGCAAGTTGTACGGTTTGTGCAGCCAAGGATCGTTATGATGTTTGATGAGCGGTAAACCGATGAATGGTTTCATTAGAAAAGGACTAAAATGGGTGAAGGTCCGTTGTTCGGGTGTCTCGGGTTTAAATTCAGCATCGGATGAGGTTGACGGTAATGATGGCGACGATACAGGCGGATGGTTATGGCTGTTATGATGTAGCGATTTTGCGATGTTGATTGGCATGAATATTTAAAAAAGAAAGAGAAGTGAATTGATTTAAATACAATTTAATGGACATTTGACTAAAAGGACTATTAGGTTAAATAAACAAAACGTATCGTAATCTAAATGAAATCAAAGTTTAAGTAAAA
>CCAG010004923.1:0-26434 GCA_001077435.1 Glossina morsitans morsitans | reverse complement strand
TCATTTCCGAAAAAGAAGTAAATGTTCGGCATGTTATTTGTGGTTAAATTAATGAAGAATGTTTTGCGGATGGTTGAAGGGCATTGCTGGAGCAGGTTTCCTTCAATATCCTGGCTAGGATTCTTAGGGAGTACATCCTCCTGCATCTAGCAGACTCTTGTGCTTATTATCTTCCGTACAATGCAATTCGTGTCTTTTTCTTAAAATTGTTTTGTTCTTATGGTGTAATGAAATTAAAAAAGTATAGTGAGTCGACAGTCGAAAGTGTAAGGTAAAGTAAATACAAATTTTTCTATATATAATGCAATGGTTTTAAGACCGGCTGACTTTAGTACATCTGCCTTATCATAATCATATCATATCATCATGTTTATGAATCCCATTCGGAACGTTGAGGTTTATAGCTAACAATGTTAAATACAATAAATTAAAAACGAAAAAGTCCAAACAAGGTGTCGACCGGCCTACTAATCCATTCGTAATTAACAATAAAGTAGAGTCAACATGTGCTAGAATAAGTGGCAAACCAATTGGAAATAGATTCGAATTAAAATTTTATCGTTAAATGCGGAGGTGTTGTTAAATCGATGACGACCGTTCATACATCGAACATGAAGGTGATTCTGGCGAGTCCTTAGCCCACTCTTTCAAAAATAGATTGGCGGTCTTATGAACTTGAATCTGAAAAATTTTCTTCTTCATTGTGGACGCATAAATAAGCATATCACGCCCATTGTTTAACAACGTATTCCAGCCAGGGTATATCCGCCCCAATTTTCACCTTTCTATCTTTAGTGTTGGCGACTTTGACGATTCGCAAAATTTACTCGTCAAATTGACTGGTTTCGATAAAGATAAGTCAGAAGAAAACGTCCATAAATGTAGTGGTAAAAATATCGATTTGTAATATCAATTGTATTGTGTGGCCCTCAAGCTATATCTTTCATTCCACATTTTTATTCGATCTGGCGGAAGCCCCCTCTTGACAACAAATGTAGCTTATGTCTAGTAATAATAAGTTTGGAAAAAAGTTTTACCAAAAAGCCGAAAACAAAAAAATATACAAAAAATTATAAACAACGAAAAATGTGTGAAATTTCCCAAAAATTAATTAAATGAAATGCATAAACGTGACACCCGCCTATATGTACACGAATAGGTCCTTACATTTATTTAGAAATATTTGTGCATAGGCGTACACCCCCTATATGTAATTTTAGCGAAAAATGTAAAAAAAACCAAAATACAAAAACAAATCTAATCAAACACGTATAAAAAAATGTGAACATATTTTCACTAATTAAATCAAAAAATAATAATAATAACATATGACACAAGTAGCGAAGTGTGGTCTGTAGGTAAGCAGAGTTTGTACATCATGGGAAGGCTCCTAATGAAAATCGTACACTAATAGCTATGTACATAGAACGGATTTCAAATTAAACATATTTCAAAGAAGCTCGCAACCCATTAAAACCTTGAGAGAAACACATTTGTTGTCTTTTAAGGAAGCACAACAAGAATAAAAGTTATATTCAAATTAGAAGATGTCCGTTCGCTCAACAAGTAAGAAAATTAAGTTCGATTATGAGATCGAATCTTTCATATCCATCACCGGTCAAAAGAGAAAGAAAACAACTAGATTTTCATGGTTCATATTATTGAGTGGGCGCGGCCAACGGAGATACTACATGGTTGGGCGGACGGACAGATGGACATGCTTAGATCGATGCAATGTTCGATGCTGATCAAGAATATATGCATTATTTCTGGAGTCTCGGAAATTGCTTCCAGCCGTTGCAAACATTCTAACAAAATCAATATACCGCTCATCCTTCGGTTACGGGTGTAAAAAAGGTTACAAATCTAAAAAAAAAAAGTTTGCATGAGAAATATCTAATTTTGTGCAAAACAAAATTTTCTAGAATGTTGAGAGGATAATGAAAGCAAACAGAGATTTCTGATAGTTTACCTACGCACCACTGTCATCAAATAAAAACGCTTAGTCCAACTGACGATTGAGGGAAAGACTAACAAAACTTCTGGAAATGCTGCAAGTGAAAGGCTTACCAAAATTATCAGGAATCTGAAGTTGACGACAAGTTTATAAAAGCTTTATGAATAGAAGCAAGATAGATAATGAGAACATTCGAAGAAAAAAGTCGAGAAGAAAATTTGAAGTGCTGCTAAAAATAAGTTATGGTAAATAATTTCTGTGTAAATAGTTCTTCTAAGATATTCTAAAATCTATGCTAAGCTAAATTCACAATCCAATGTTACGAGAATGAGCTGAGAAATGTTAAGATAAACACAAGAATTGGAAAAAGCATTTTACGTAACATTATGTTATTATTATTATTATTATTATTATTGTTATGTAAATTTAGCCAGAGAATAAATTCTAAGACTAAAGTCTTAAAGCACTAGCATGTAAGGCTTTCGGCTTTTATTTTTTTATTAACATTATGTTAAGTGTGACTTTGTCTTAAAAATATATTTTCTTATATTTTCTTACTTTCTTTGCTTCTTAAAAATATATTATCTTAAAATATAATTTTTATGAAAAGTAATTATATTACAATTAATTAAAACATTTTATCAATAAAATATATAACACAATTATCAAGAAAAGTTTTCATTACTTCTAAAGAGTTCGTATGTATGGTTTTTTTTTTTTTTTTTTTGCTTTTGTTCCTAACTTTGCGCCTTTAGGTACACCTTCTTTTACTTATCATGATATACAAGTAAATGCCTAATTGATGTACACTGCACTGACATAATTATGGGGACAAATGCGAACAGATAACATCAATAATTTTTGTTGGCAAAATAGCGGAAATAGGTTCCCATTAAGCGGATAAACATAAAAATTAGATCAATTGGTTTACAGCCATCAAAATTCCGCTTGAAAAAAGCGATCAAAGTTTGCTTGTTTCTCTCAAACGTTTCAGTAGACAAATTTAACTAACAACCAGCTTGGTGACCTCCCCTTGACTAAGACAACAGCAGACTTATTGACAAGCTTTACCATCTGTATTTTTACATTTGTTTGTCAATTAATTCTTAAATCCTGACTACTAAGACCAGAATAAATAAAACTAAACAAAACATACACTCACACTTTATGAAAATAATAAAAGATCTTTTTGGCGAAATATGACCCCATCGCTAGCGATAAGTTTTTCCCACCGGTATGACAACAACCTAGCACTTCCCAGTTAAGTTGTTTCAAAGTCTCGCCGAATGATTTTGCCCATGGATGATGGATGACATATAAAAATATTACCTTTTTGTGTGCTTTTCAATATTTTTCTCCTTTTGAATAGCGGATATTTCAAATCAGTTAATTGACATTCGTAGTATTTGACATTGAGGTTTCACCTGACTTGACGAGTTAATAACAGATCGCATTTTGCTGATTCTACTGAAGAAAGAACATCGTAACCTTGCCAAAGCGATTCAGTCTTGCAGTTGATATCGAACGTATGCCTGGATCTGCTCACGAATTTTTACGCTTCGGTTCCTTAAAATAGATCCATTTTTCATCTTCAGTTGGAATACGATTCTTTTGTCTCATTTGCGCAAAGAACAATTTCTACCGGTGAATGCCTTTTATTTTGCATAGAACTTGACGTTTCCTTTTTTGGAAAAAATACTGCTTATTATTTTCCGATATGCAAGCTTTAAAAAAACACTACTTCACGCAAGTGTGTCCACTGCACGCTGTGCTAGAACTCTGAGTAGCCGAGTATGTAAGAACCGCGACTAGCAAGTCTTTGTTCACGTGCTCGAATCTCAATGCGGTAGAGTTTACTTTGGTCGTAGTTATAGTGAGTGCTCAGTCGATTACCGATTGAACCCACTAAGCTGCGTCTGCTTCCGTCGCTCTATCTCTTTTTAACCGTCACCGTATGACACGATTAGGGGACATCCCTTGACTGGTTGCTCGCATAATAAAAAAAAAAAAAAAGTTACGGACAAATTCCAGCTTCATATTTACGGCCGGGCTCGGAGATAAACCGTTTTCCTTCAAAATTGAAATAAACGGCTTCTATTAGCAATAAACTGTTTTTATTGTGACTTTCGCTTCTTTTATTTTATCCAGGTTGAGCGGCAATGCTATGTGCAGCGTCTGCAGCAAGAAAGATTGCATTAAAGAAGAAGAGCTTTTCTAAAAAGTTTAGCTTTCCTTATTTGCGTTTTCGTTCAGGAGCTTGCAAGTGAACATCTATTTCGAATCGAAAGCCTTGCTCGAAAATGTATAGTCCCGAAAAGATTTGTTTTAATATTCTTGAACTAGGGAAACGAAACATAACCTGAACGCTACAAACGGCAGTGAACGTCCATTTCGCAAGACTAGCTCCGACTGATGTCCTTGCTTCAAAGCCGGAATACTACAATAATAGTCATAATATAAGTGATTCGAGTGAGAGAGACAAAGAGAGGAAAGAGAATGGGACTTTTGAGGAAAGGTTAAATAAAGTTGATATAAGTTACGCAAATGATCTAAGGAAGCATATGAGATTGAAGTGAATTATCAGAGAATTAATAAATTGTGAAGAAACGTATGGTGGTAGATAAGATTGTTACCCATATTAACGTGAATGCGGCTGAAGTATAAAGTTTACGACAAAAGAGAGTTTACCCGGAGGGATAACTTGTGGCTAGGATTTAATCTCAGTGGAGCTCCGGAATTTTCCTTTGAGAAGAACCATCTAAATCGTCGGAGACCACACCCCGACGAAAGTTTGTTCTTTACAAACTAGAAGACGATAGCCGAACTCACACATATGGGACGAGAAATATTAAATAATAAATATTTGTCTCCCTCTCCCTCTTTCATAGCTATTGTACTTACAAATCATATTCTACGATGATAGGGTAAAGACTACTTGAAACACATACTTACCGTACGTATATTCCAGCTATTAGTTGTGTTGTTTACATCCCTTGGCACAAAATCACATTTCCATATTAAAATCGAAACAACAAAACACATTCTATTTAATTGCTATCGCTTATGGCGTAGTGGATCAAAGGAAACGTTTGTCTATTTCCGACACATCTTGCGAGACAGTCGCGGGAAAGTTTCAGTTTGAGATATTATTAATTTTGTTAATGGTTACCATGCTTTTCCAGGTCATTGTGTCAATGAATGAAAAAACACTCCTATGAACGACAGAAAAGCAGGAAAGAAGTTATGTCTTTGAATAACACTGTATCGCCTTCGCGAAAAAGGCGTTAAGAAAACTCATTTTTTATGGCGAAGTGCTAAAAGGTGTGTGCAATTCGAAAAGGAGACAAAGACAAACGGTTACAGTGTTATAATTTTCTATAAATGCTTTATACTTTGCTTCATTTACACACACATTTTTACATTTCAACATTTCAACGTACGTAAGTAAAGTGCCGCATGTGCTGAATGCCGCATGATTCGAATCCGATTTTTATGATTTTTATTGAATAGAATGTGGGTAAGTCGTAAAGATAGGTAAAATGTTGTCAATGTTTGAATGCAGAAATATATTATTCCTGTGTTGAAGCGTTCAACGCTTGCATGTATTGAGAGAAGTCTTTATATCACGCGTTAAATAACTTTATTAAACAAGCAAACGTAAAACATACGGAACATAGGTGTGCAAGGAAATAATTCTAAAGCTTAAACTTTCCATTGATTTTTATCGCCCGATATTTAGGTTACACGTGCTTGGTTTCGCTTTTTAAAAATGTCTTCAACGAAAGCTGATTACTTTTTGTGCGATTCAAAGAACTTTGAAGCTTAAGGTTAATATTTTATTGCATTAAAGCATACATTCATTCTTTGAACAAACGGTGCTCAGGAAAGGCCTATTTATTCGCTGTTGGACATAAAGCTTAAACAATCCTTTAAAGACTTTTCAAGTGAATGCCGTTAGTTTGTCTTACATCTGTTAGAAAAAATGGACTTATTGCAGTAGTTGGACTGCTGTTATAATCTACGAAAAATTATCGGAAATTTTTTTTGCCTTTTTTTTGGAATTAAAGCAATAATTTTTCTTATCCATCTCATCGTAACGCTCAGAGTCCAGGAAGAAGAAATTCACGCAAATTACGTAAAGGCTTTTTCATTCTTTCTATTGTGCGACGTGAGTTAACGGTTGTAAGCTCGTTTTTTAAGATTTTAAGTGTTCTTGCAGATTAAAGGCAGGTTGCTTCCTTTAGTTTTGCTCTACTAAAAACTTGCATTTCTGAAAATCTTTAAAAGTTTATCGTGCCCTAAATTAAATTTTGTTCACCATGTTCGCTATCACTTTAGTCAACATATTTCAGTTTTATATACGAGACGCAATGCGAGCATTTAATTGAGATTGCTTCCATTATTAACTCTTCGGTGAGTTCACGTCTGCAATTTTAAGGTATAGGGGATGCCTCTGCGCTCGATAATCGTTGATCTCATCGTCTATGTGATATCAGTAAGCCGTTAAACAAATCCTTTTTGTATTGGAGCTAAAGCTATGCTTATAGCAGAAGCAAAAGAAGGAATGCAAAGAGCTTGAGCATGAAAGGACGCGCATTTCGCAATGGATGCAAAAACCAAAATGAATTTCATTCAATCTGCTCTTGTAGTCAGTTTTGCAAGTGAATTTTTTGTGCAATTTTCTTACATTTTTGATAATTAAACAAAAGCGTGATAAAATTTATAGAGAAAAAAGTCACAAAATGCATAACGTGTCACTCAATAGGGTCGCAGGATGACACATAAACTTTGCCACTAGTAACGAATCCATGTAGAAAATTCCAAGATTTCATGTCAATCAGACCATAAGTTTACAAATTGCTTGTGTAACCACATTTCCATTTGGCAAATTATTAGTCCTACCAGTTCCATTCATATGCCAGACTAGAAACATATTGATTAACTTTGCATATGATTAATAAATTCTTTCTATCGGGAATTAAGCTAAGACTATTAGCATATATCATACTTGGTTGCTGGAATTCTTGAGACTACCCTGCCTTCTTCAAGCTTCTTTTTTGTTTTTTACGTCTTTCGCTAAGTTGAGCCGACAACATGCCGCTAAACTTATAAAAGTGTAAAAAGTTGTCCTTTCAGTGGCTTGATAGGTTACCAACTAATTATTATTACATTGGTGATTAGATGTTTGATAACATATTTAGTTGCAAAGATCTAAAAGTTGTCTTTAACTCCAAATTAAAATTTAATCGACATATAGCAATAATTCTGAGCGAATGTAAATCACTTTTAGGGTTCACGAAGAGACGGTGTAGGGAATTTGGTGATCCTTATATAAACAAACGACTTTATAGTTAGAGTACGCCTCTGCTATTTGAGCGGACAGCCATAGGTACCACATTAACGCAGTTGAATCGGTGCAAAGAAATTTTGTGCTCTTTGTATTGCGTCGTTTAGGATGGGAATCTGATCTTATCCTCTCCTATACGAACATACATTAAAAGTAATCGCTCTTCCCACTTAAGAAAAGAGACACGAATGGCTGGCTGCTTGATGCTGTTCAGAGTTACTTAATGAAATTACTTTTCCTAACAGGTATAGTCGTCATTGCTTGCCAATTAGGTTATCGCAGTGGCGTGCTAACTATGGCCTTCATCGTGATTTCCAAATCCTTTACGAAATGTAGAATGATGAGCATCGTCTGTTTGACGTGGGGCCATGGATTCCTACGCAACCCTTAAAAACTGTTTTGCTTATGTATTATTTATTTTTATATATATTGTTAGAGAAATCCCAGAAAATCTGGGTCGAGAAGGCGAGAGTATTGCCGAAATAGATTGCAAATAATCCCAACCTTAAGGAAATCGATTGTAAATGAAAGAATCTTGAAGTGAAAACGTGCAAGTGTATTTCGCGCAGGATTACTGTTCCGATCGAAATAAAATTATAAAATGTAGGGTAATTTTACTGCACATTCATTTACCTTCAAGAGGCAATAATTTGCGACTTGGAGACTTTTTTTTTGTCGAAGCTGGCAAAGTCATCTGTCAAATGCACTTGGGTCGAATTTACGGCTGCTCATATTTTTGTAAGATTGACGTTATATCGTGATTTAAAAACTAACTGGCGCTACTTACGCCTGAAAGGGTTTATGTAACTGTATACAATTAACTTGAAAGGTTTAAACTACAAAAAACGCCTTCACTGCCAACCCATTGTCTTGAAGATCAAATAAAACAAACAAAACTCAACAACTAATTATGCGGCTGCTCGTAAGATAAGTGACGCAATATCTTTTTTAAAAACATTACAAGCCTACGGAACATTTACCCAGCATAAGTTAAACACCTAACAACATAAGCAGCTCTTTGAATCTCAAGCACACGAGCACAGTTTGAATGTCATAAGATAAACAACAATAAAGGCAATTACATGAGTATAGAAATAACTTTACGTAGTTGACAGCGTGTCAAATAAACAGAAATGTACACGCGTGTCACTCTCGCTCTTCACATCAATCAGCACAAAAAAAAAAAATAAATAAATAAATAGATAGACAAACAAGTAATATTCAATTTTGCCCACATTTTTTATTACTCGCTAAAAGTCTGTTTTGATGGCAAGATAGACTGACGATGCAATCATTCGAAATACATTACGAAATATATGCAAATGTGATGTATGTCGTCTTTTATACACGTGTATATCAAATCATCATCATTTTAAATAAATTTCGAACACTTTAAGGATGACTTACGTAACTTTGTGGGTGAAAAACATGTGTATGTCTTCGGTTTAATTTGTTCAGGATTTTTAAATAATAGCGCGCGAGCTCTTACTCCGATGAGAACGATCAATAGGTTTCAGCGAAAGCTTGTTCTTCTAGACGAAAATTGAAATTCTGATTTGAAAAAGCCAAAAGTCATTTTTGTGTGCATATAAGGTTTGGGTACAGCAACTTGGAAAAACAACATTCGATAGAGAACTGTACATAAAATAGAATTACATGCACATAATAATATCGTACCACAGTCTATTAATAATTGACTGGTCGTTCTCCAGAAGGATATTCTATCAAAATTTCTGATCCACATGCTATTTTTAGAAATGCTTTTATCAAATTTTGTGTCCAAAATATTCAGTCCTCGAATAGATGAATATAACGATTTCGCTTACATTATGCACATTGGATATATATATACATATATGTATAATATACTGGATGGAATAAATGCATATATATATATATTGGCGGAAATACTCAACAAGCTACATATTAACATGCAGCAACACGTCCAACAACATATAAAATACTCAGTTAGTGCAGCAGAGAGGGTACAATTCTACAAGTTGAACTTAGAGTACTACACACAGCATCGGTTAACGATTGAAGGTTAGTCGTTTTGTGCCCTGCACCATAGCTTCAAGGATTTACATAACTTATACAAGAGTCATATCATGCTAACATTTTATGATATTCAACCGATAATGGAATGTGCGGAAATCGATAAACACTACATTTTACTTAAATGCTTTTGAGTTGAAATTTTTGTTCTCATACATATTAATGAATTTTCGTAGCACACAATTGTTTCCATCCAATGGACCTACCATTTCTTGTCCTCCTAGTAATTTGAGCGAGGGAGCTCGATTAAAATGGAACGCGTGGGTTTTATGCTTTGTTTGAGCATGTCTTAGGCATCTAGACACTCCATGCGTCTTCGTTCTATCTGCTTTCGCTTTTTTTAAACAATTTGTGCGTCATATATATAGGCTACTGTGCTCAAGAAGTAGAAGGACTTGATTCAAAACGTGCAGCTCTTTTAAGAAAGTAGCCTTTATTTCTTAGCTTGGCACCAGTGAAACTGATAACGACACCCATTCCTTGTTTATGTTGACATAAGATATAAGGATTGGCTTTGCACTCATTCCCTGTCTTCCATAAACATTTTCTATCAATTAAAAGCATTTGGCTTGAAAAGCACATTATCACCAAAATTCTTTGGTCGAGAGCCGCAATTCCCATTTTAAACCAAAATCTGACACAACATTGTTACTTAATGTTTTTCCAATTATTACAAAGATCGGAAATTGAGCAAATAAGAAAATGATATTGGGTCATAGACGAATCTTTTGTACCCATCACCGTTACCCTAGAAATAAAAAGCAAAAAAAGTAAAGGAAATAAATTTTCGTCCTTCATAATATGGAATAGCCACTGCTGATTTTTTCTTTTCTCGAAATAAGTTTTTGTTGCATAGACGTGTTGGCGTTGTAGGTGTTTCTTTTGCAAATTTGTAGGCGATACCTCCACTTTGACTAACGGGAGAATGTTTACCACAGATACTACACAGTTGGGGACAAAAACGGATGGATGGACGAACAGAGGGACATGCTTAGGTGAATTCCAAATTTGAAACTGACCAAGAGCTTATGTGCTTTATGGGGTTTTTAAAGCTTGTTTCTGCCCCTTATAAAGTATTGAAAAAAAAAAATTCAATTTGTTACACTACAACATAGGGTAAGCGTGATCAATTTTCCCCATTTTCGTACAGTTACTGCAACATCGCCCATATAAATTTTTGTACATTTATATGCTAGAGTTGTGATCAAAAAAAAAGCAATTTTTTATTTCTTTTGGATAACAGATATGTTCTCACTTTACGTAGCATAGTAGACGGGCTGTTCGCCAATTTGACCCATTTTCAATACTAAACTCCATAAAAGAACTTTCAATATTTCTGCCAAATTTGTAGTCGACAGCTTCATTTTTACATCCTGGAGAATGTTTAAAACGCACATTACACAGACGGATAGACACACAACCGGGCACACGGACATCGATTCGGTCGATTCGGAATTTTACGCTGATCAACAATATATATACACTTTTTGGGGTCTGTGATGAGGATAATCCATCTTACGTCAGAACATGGTGCACCATAGACCTGTAATTTTGATCATTCTATGTAGACTGTACGTAAACTGTATTTTCCTTTCTCTCAACCAGTCATAATGGATAAAAAAAAAACTATTTTCCATTTGCATTCATCTAATGCAACGTACATGAAAGCAACTTCAAAGGGTATGCAATGTAAAAAAGTCCATGTAAAAAGAACAGCTTGCGAGTAATTTCCCAATGTGGGAAAAGGCCCTTACGATGGAATAACGTTTGAGCATATCATTGCAGAACACGTTAAATAAAATTATCTGCCAGAGCTTTTTCTTTTTGAAGTTCTGCGATTTTTTATATGCTGTAGGAGATGAAAGTTGTTTTTCTAAACCTGGAATTGCTGCTGAAATTGCAACGGTTTTATGACTCTTTGTGATTGAATTTTGAGTATTATGAGTTTTCTGCTTTGTACACACATTGCTACAATTCCATCTGCGTCGGCTGTGTGTATTACCACACTGCGGAAAAAAAGATAATAAAACAAAACAAACGAAATTGTTTTTGCCAAGTTACTAGTATTCCTTTTCCTGTTTCTTTATGCCTTGTTACGATTTTCGTGAGGTCAAATCAACAGTCAGACAATTGTGTTATATGAGTTTATTATCTGGCTATATAGACAGGAAAAAACAAACAACCAATGTACGTAATAGCATTTTTGTGCCAAAATTTCAAACAAACAGACTAACACACAAAATTGCCATGACAAGAACTCAAAGAGAAAAAAAATAATTGAATCCAAACTGAAACTGGAAATTTTTTATAAGGCAAATGAAGTTATTTTCCTTGAAAAGGAGGAAAAAATCAAAGGTTAACGTTGAGAATGTAAATGATGCCACACCTGGAGCGCAATATTCACAGAACGAAGTCTTCGCATAAAGAAGCACGTTCAGCACGTTTGACGCTAACGATTACAAGCCAACACAACGTGTTGTTTCGGTTTATCTCGTACATTTCTTTCATAATCTCTTCAGTTAGATTGTTCATCAATCTTAGAAACTGACACAATAAGAGAAAAAATGTGCAATCACTTCATTTTGGCGTTCACTTTAATTTATTAGCTTCAATACAAGAGTAGGCGTTGACACGTTTTCGGCCAATAATGAAATTAAGTAACGTAGAAATTATCTCGGAGTTCTAACGGGTTATACCTTCTCTCCTATAATGTGTTGAAATAACCTCAGACATTCACACTTGTCACGAATTTCACGGCTTGTGGATTCTTGAATAAAACTTCCTTTGAACTCAATTTTCAAAGCCGCACTTTTCTTTAGTCGTATATTTACATAATTAAAAAATCGGGACATTTGCAGTACCATCGCTCACCACCTCGCGCCTGTCACGTTTTAGTTTCTTTCTTTGAAGCAAGCTTATTAGCAACTTGCAGAGGCACAGGCGGACATACTTAAATCGATTCAGAATTTGATGCTGATCAAGAACACAAGCACTGTGTGGGGTCTCTGAAACTTCCTTTTGGTTGTTGCAAACAATTGGACGAAATGAAAATACACCTCATCCTTCGGTGATGGGCATAAAGAGAAAGATAATTATATTCGACAGTGAACCGAATCTTTTCGCAATAGGCTAAGTTCGCTAATTCTACATTAACTATGATGAAAGTCATGACTTGGTGTATTAAGTTTTTCCTACCAACATACTTTTTCACTTTTTTATAACCATAAGTAAAAGCATGGGGCACTAAACTTTTTAATGGTGGTGGAGAAGCGAGACTCGGTCTCACCCGAATACAACTTTCTTACTTGTTTACTTTCCCTTCTTTTTCTATTAGACTTGTAATGTACAGATAAGTGCAGCAGAGTGCCCATAAAGTATACATGATCTTTGTATATTTGAGCGTCAACAGTGGTAATGGTTTTGGTTTACTTGCGTTTGTTTCGTTTACATTCGATTAGTACCAGAACTAGAAGATCACACTTTGTCCCGACTTTTATCTTCTCACTTTTACAAGTAACGTTTTACCGTTAGGGTAACCGACGTTTGCACATACCTAGTTCCACCAAAGTGGGTTAATTTATTTGAGTGACGAACGTGCTAATGTGCTTTAAAATAAATTGGCAGTGAATTGGAGAACTAGTGAACCATTTTTGATCCAAACACACATGGTTCTCACAAATATTTGGGCAGAAGGTTTTCGGAATCCAAAGATGTAGACAAGTTTTTAAACAGGCATCGATGTTGTATCGACATTGTTCTAACTTCTTATATACTTTGGACGAGCACACACCAATTTTTAAACCATCAAGAAAAGTTTGCGTCCAACTTTTGCTTCTCATCTTCCCTTTATTTCAAAAGCAAAGAGTTCGTTCAAGTAGACCCATTTTGGTAGAAGTAGATGTACGTGGCCGGCATGAAAAACGCTAGAAGAGTTTTAAGACAGGTATTTATAAATATTGAAAAGCCCTATTCTTTATACAACAGTCACCACAGTTTTAGATACCTTTATATGCCATTGTTCCGCAGCTGAAAACAAGGTAAATCCTTACTTTGTAATCTTATTAACTTATTTTGGTCACTTTATTAACAAAACTTTTTCATTGCTTGCAATCAATCAATCAATATCAATAGTCTACTTATTCTACTACTCTTGGTTTAAATAATTGAAAAAATAATAATTGAAGCCAGGTTATCATCGTTTTCCTTAAATCTCATTTGTTTCGCTAAATTCCTTACGTCAATTGAATGCTTTTTGTTGCTCTAGCTTCCCTGTTTCAATTCATCAGCGAAGATTTCGAATGCTTTGAAAACGTTATCGTAAAACTTCAAATACGCTTCGCGAGTTTTCTGCTTAAATTCAGAAATTTTATATTTTTCAATCATTTTTCCCAACTCCTCATCTTGCGCTGTAAAGTCTTTGGCGGCAAAATCAATTACGTCTTTATATAAATCCCATACGTTTGACTCGATATCGCCGTTCTTTATTTTTTCGAGATGTCTAAGGAATGTGTCCTGGCGTCTACTGGTAAGATCTTCATCGGGTGATTCATTATTTTGCTTAATCTCATTTATAACATTCGTCAGAAATCCAACGAGCTCATCTCCAGTTTTAACTGTAAAATCAGTGAATTCTTTCAAAATTTCTTTATGAAACTTATTGTGTTCATCTAATCGTTCATTGTCCGGTATTGGTGAGGTTAAGCAATGCTGGAGTTAAAATTTTTGTTTTTTAATATTTGCATAAATTTTTCAATGGCTTACCTGAGTTAGTAGAATGAATCCCAAACAAATAATAATAGAATTTTTCATTTTTGCGTTCTTGCGGTCTTTTAACAGGAATTAACAACTGACTTATACTGTTCCAAGTTGATCTCTAATTGCAAATTTTCTACACGTTCGACACTTTTACACGTTACTTTTCCGTAGAATAGAAGGATGACTTGATTAGAATTTTTAAAAAAAATTCAAAAATTTTCCAATTACTGCAAATTGAGGTGACCATAGGTAATTCTTTTAACATTCGTATTATCTACACCCTTTTTTTTTGATATGCTTGAGTGATCGTTTTACGCGAGTAGGAGGGAGTGGGGCAGAAATCTAATCTGAGATTAGCAAAAATGAAAAATGAATGCTCGGAGCTTCTGTGCCAAGAAAACAAGAAACTTTCACTTTTCTTGCGCACACAAGAGGTCACCTTAGCATAATAAATTTTTAATATGTGTGATCAGCAGCAATTAAGCTTTTATTGAACCAATTTGTTATGATAACCTATAAGCTGTAAAAATAAATTGCTCCCACTGAAATTGATTGCTTCATAAAGCGTACCTGACGCAATCAATTTTCCTAAATTTTAGATATCGATGACGTGGATATTGACATTTGAACGATGAAAGTTTCAGTTGCTTATAAGCTATCATTCAATGTATACTAAACCCTCTTTAGAGACGGCATTAAGATAAAGTCAGTAAATCCTACATATTCACTGAGCAACGATCTCAGCATTCAACCAGTACAAGGAGGAGCAACCCATTGCTTAACTTAAGGTATTGCTAGACTTTGTTGGTTTGAAATATCTTTAGGCTCCTGGACAATTTTTTGTATTGAAAGCAAGTCAAGAAATTCGCAGAGATAGATAGAGTGGTCCGTGCAGATATTGTTTGCCAAGTTCTCTCGTACCACAATTTGTAATTCCATACTCTATTTATTAACAAAATTGTCCACAATACTACATATATGCAATAAATTTGATATGATTTAACATATGTAGAATATATTTTATATAACATTTCATAGATCAAATACACAAAATATAATATATAAAATGTAATATATACTCTATAATAGAAGTAAGAATAACGTGTGAACTACATCTGCTCCATGTTAAAGTGCTATGTTTATGCCACGACAAGGTTTACGACACGGTATAAAAAGTGTATGCAAGAAAACTTTTTTTCACTTTTAGACCGGATAGAACGGATTCTGTGGTGAAAACTTCATTTTGTTTAATGCGGAGGAAATGGTTATCGGTGCGTGACGCGTTATGAAAAAGAAGCATAATATAATATTCGAAGGCCAGAAACTCTGATAGAACTCTAGATGTCAATCGAAGCATCGATGGTGGCAAGCCCAATATCCACGGCAATCCCTTTTTCGGTGGTAACAAATTGCGATCGCCAGCGGATTACGGATGCTTGTGATGCAATTGAGCCGATTATTAAAAGTCAAGCGGCCACAATGTCCGCAAATACATAATAAGATGATTTTTCGTAATGATGACTATTACGTTTGCGACACTTGAAGGCTTCTTATTATCTGCACTTGCATTTTATGTTATTTTATTTATATTTATTTCTTTTATCAGTTATTTATGTATTTCCTTCAAGTTATCTTATTTTGTGTATTTATCACAACATTCGTCATTTGTCGTACAGAGAAAATTAACTTTGTGCGAATGTATGTAATACTCAGACGCACTTTCGATAGGCTCACATTTTATTATACCAGCCACCCAGAATCATTTTTTGAATCTATCTAAGTTTGTTTGTCTGTCTGTCCGGCAGATGTCTGTCAATGTATTTTAGCCCCCATTCCGCATATCGCAAGTGTTGAGATAGTTCGATGAAATTTGGTGCACTGACGTGTTTTGGGTGAGGAATAAACCCTACTGAAAATGTGTTGGATTGAATAATTCTTCGCACAAACCCCAATAATCATCATATTTAGAAAAAGTCGTTGTGCAAGAAAATAATAGCGATTTTCAAAATTGCTCGAGAAGAATCGCTGAGTAATAATGCTTCACAGCACTTAATTGAGGGGACAATGGGGATCGAATGAACCGATGTGTCGAACCCAGTCCTTTACGATCTTTCCTATAAAAAGTAAACCTCTATAGGAGAAACCGGTCTGCTTTTTAATATTTTACAACAAGAATTGGTCCATAGTTGTAGTTTGACATAAAAATCAACTATGCAAAATCTGGATCATCTCGATCTATTTTCTGCATCCCAAGCCATAAGGATTCTTATGAAAAATGAGCCTTTCTTCGACCAAAGCGTCAATCTTTTAATGTTTTGTGATATAAATTGGACCGCAATAGTACTTTCACAAAGAAATTAAATGTACACAGGTCTATTTTTCGGAGCCTATCCCATATAAGAGTACTCTCGAAAAACAAGTCTTCCTATGGCAACAAAGTCTACCAAACAAAGTTCGCTATAAAGTACTGTATGTAGTACTATAGACCATATTAATCCATGGTTCATGTCGCTAATTCCTCCATACAATGAACAGGGAAAAACACTATATGGAGACACCAAACACTATAATGGGGCACGGGCCGTTAAATAGCTTACATCATTTTGCCTTATAATTTTTCAAAATAAGGTGTTTTAGAAGAAGTTGTAAAAAAATGGGCCGATCGGCCAAACACGTCTCTATACCGAATTTCATCAAAATATCTCAAAAATTGCGACCTGTAGGCACAGGAGAACTAAATGGACAGATGGATATACAAGCCTAAATACAGAATCTTTTTCTGAATCGAATGATACAATAAACGGTGCATCAATCTCAATTCCTTGTAGGTGTGAAATACGTCCGCAACAAATTCAATATACTCTTGTTGCGCAAGTGGTGAGTATGCCTTCATTCGGAAACACAATGTAATTTTTGTTTTTTTAATTGTAAAAATAAATGAAAAGTTTTTACTTCTTTCATTTTTCGAATTTTTCTCTCGCTTATTTCAAGCTTCTCGAACATTGTTTTCAGATCAATTCATGATTTCGTATCTATTTACGTACCTGAAAGACCTTGGGTTCATCAAAATTGCTTGATATGAAAAATTTGTTCAAAACAGTAGTAAGTAAGATATAAATAATTAAATAAAACAAATTATAAAAAAGTTAAAAAGAAAACTTTTTCATTTCGTTGAAAAATAAAATATTCAAGGTCAAATTTAAAGGAATTACCATGTCGAGAAAACGATTAATCTACCAGGTCTTAGTTTGCATCATTCAGTTATTTAATAAATGTATGATCGTGAACTTTAATAAATCTTTTCTTTGTGCTACGTCATAACGGTTAACAAATTGTATACATATGCCTCAACGATTTTGATCGATTGGTGTTTCTCTACACATATTGTGTTCAAGAAAATATATTTACGTATGCATACAGCACTTGTTGCCTACTGAGACTAATAATGGAAGGTTTTATGTTTTTTTTTTTTTTTTTTTGCTTTATGCCGAATGCGTGTTGCTTTTGTTAGCTGCCTAAGTGGCTGCTGCAGCCACGTGAGTTGTGGTGCATTATAATTTTTGTTTCTGTTGCTTTGGCGGCTGCTGCTAATAGCATACTTGTCTGCTATCTGACTACTAGACTGACTCTTCCGTCACTAGCAATTAGTTGAAAGTGAAACTAGTTCTTCAATCCATACGAACACACACAAATGTAATCTTTTAACGAAAAACAGCGTATAAAACGTGTACAAAAGTCGTAAGTGGTTCTCCTGTTAGTGCTCTCCGTTCTTGTATTGCAATAGCAGAAATAAACGGAGTAAAATAGATCTTTTCCATCATCACAATAAGCATCTGCTTTTTTAACAACTTGACGCGTTTATTTACACAGGTAAGCCGAAGAGCTAAAGTTGCAATTATCCTCGTCAATGTCGACACCATTAGTCTGAAACTACGACACTAAAATTGGAGAATTGTGTAATTAGTTTCAAACGAAAAGGCCTTAAGTTGGACAGTATTTCTGAGAAAAAATAGTTATGTTGCTATCCTTTAGGAATAGTGGTTAACACGTCATCTTCCTGTTCAATTTGAACTTGATGTAGGTTTTTTGTTTATTCCCTGCACCACCTGTGGTAAAAGGGTATATTATGTTTGTGCGGAAAACTTTCCACACAACGCCTTATTGTGAGAAGTCGTCATATGAACAACTTTAGGATGGCGTAAGCTGTTTAAAGATGGGCCCTGACACACCATACTGTCTTTAGTTATTTTAAGGTAATTTCTCCGTTTCACTTGAAACCACTTGAACATATGAGAATAAAACAAGTAGCGAAACTGTGCCCCTCTGTGGCCGAATTTTCTGTACCCACCATTATCTTCCTCTCAAAACAAAAAAGCACAACAAAACAAAGTTTGGATAGTCTATAAGGTTAAGTAGGAGTGGCCGATTTTTTGCCTTTTGGTACAAACAATGTACGTTCATGCATAGGATAAACGTGAAAATTTGTATCGTTATATTTATTCTAGGACATGAGTAACAAGCAAGAAAAGTAATCTTTTCTTTATAACAATGTTCAAAGTCCATGTTGCACTTTAAGCTTATTCTTTGACCAACTTAGCCTATTTTCTATGCTCATCTGCGGCCATTCGCTTTCACTATTTTTGCAAAATTTCAAGCCAATATCTTACTCTTCGCACCCAGAAGTAGGTTTTCCATAGAAATCTTCAGAGAGTGACAACCGGAAGAACAATCACGCCTACATAGACTCATTGTCTGATAATTATCAAGAATATACACACTTTACAGCTTCCTTTTTTTTGTTTAAAATTTTCACGCAAAAGAATAAAATCTTAATATTAGATAATTTTGGGTGGGTGTGGCCGACTTTCCCCAGGTTTTGACAGGTACTGCGTCCTTAATACAGAGACGGAAATTTTTATTACTGCGTCTCGTATCGTTTTTAAGTAACGACAAATAACCCCAATTATTTTGCTTTTGAGGGCAGAGGTAGTCACAGAGTACATTGCCTTGCGAGCATATTCTTCGGCCGCCTTGGCTACGTGCTTAATTCCAACTTGCGTGGAAAAACTTCTAATGGGTCTATCAAACTGTAGCTTGAACACAAATTACGTGGACAGACATCAAGCGGACAGACGGGGGGACGGTCAGACTGACTTAGATCAACTGAGATTATGGTTCTGGATCGATCGGTGTACTAAGAGGTGTGTCCATTTTAAGCTCTCCTGCGTGTTACATACGACTAAGCACTAAATTAATATACCCAGTAGCACAAGTGGTGTAGTCCGTTCATAACATTTACTTTTTCTTTGGTATTACAGGGATGGAAATGTGCATATCTCGTGATCAGTGCGAATAACAGAAGTCCCCCCTGTTCCCCGCTTGTACAGCTTCAAACTACTGATTTGCAGAAATGGATTTGCATCAAAAATTTACTAGGCCGATATAACTTTTGCTTTTTCTTCTTAAAATTAGTTCTTGACAAACTATTATATAAAAAAAAAATCTTGATATTATTTTGTAGTTCATAAAGTGCTTGCAACAACTTGTGCGTGTGTTCTCTGTTATAAACGTTTCGTTATATTTATTTTGGATAGGAAGCAAAATTGCGTTACTATTTGGATGCAGTTACGTAATAAACCCACTTAGTTCTGATAAAATTCTACTCCTTTTACTAAACACATTTTACAAATTATGTGTAAATGTTTTTAAAGTTATTTTGAGTAAAATTCATATGTGTATTTAACCAAATGGCGGGATATTCGACTGTTTGTCCAAGAATTTCACACATATAGAAATTGTTTTTTCGGCGTTTGCAAAAAAAAAAGTAAATTCATTTGCACAAATATTTACATATATGCGTTAATGTCGGTTTTATGAATAATTAAGCGTCCATTACATGAATCAGCAGACACCCAAGCACATATGATAACACAGGTTGTTCATGCGGTGTTATAACGAACGCGTTTTTTTGTGGCATTTTAGAATGGACACGAAACTTTAGTGCATAGGATGGCTTGCGTGATAGTGTTTATATATAATGTATAATTGTGTAAATGTATCGCTTACATATCTTTTCGGCAACTTTGCAAACATTAACGATCCATATAACAGCTACCAAAATATGTGGATGGATATTCCGCTTATTACATCATGTATATTTATGTATATAACACAAATGCACGTACACATGTGTTATTTAATACATGTACAAGTTAGGAATGTAAAGCATCATTTGCAAAAAAGCATCATTTAAGGAAAATTGTAAGCTCAGGTTAGCGTTATTCCCTAAGTATATAAAGTAATAACTGGAAAAGGGAAGAACAAGAATTGAATATTTATATGCTGTATAAGCAACTAAGTATATAACAATCTGTCTGTGCATACGTAATCCCCTATACAAGCATTTGATTCAACTTAAACAAGCTTACCTATCTCTCCTTCTGTTAGAGCTACAATTTCTTATAGACTTTAGACACTGAGATATACGTGCTTAATTAATATGCCAAGTTGAAAATTAATTTATTATTAGTATAAGTAATAACTAAATTAATCTAGCAGTTAAAAAAATGAAATAAACGTGACGCAAAATCAAAGTTTAGTTATATAACAGCAAGGGGGCTACCGCATAGATCAATACTTAACAAGAGCGACTATCATATCGGTGTAGCCGGGCGCAACTACCAGTGCGGGGGAGTATCCTTGAACTACGGCTAACGTGTGGCCGATCTATGGGGAATACTCGACCGGTAAAGATGTAACGCTTAACGATCAGGCAAAGTCCTCTGCCCGCTTCTTTCAGACCACCCGCCTTTTAAACATTCAGTAATGACCGAGTAAATGACTGACTGGTCATAACAAGCTTACCATGATTGCTTTAAATTGGTTGAAAAATCATAGCTCCCGGTTGATTGCGCAAAATACTCGCTGGTCATATATGCATTAAAGAAAGCTTGTTACAAAAGTTACACGCGAAAAATGCAAAAGAACTTTAAGCTTAAGCCAAGCATTTTTTGTAGAATCTTCAAATTCAAAGAGGTCGGTTGATCACCTTCCGTCTTGCATGCGATTAGATGCCGATGAGGTAAAATATTGCAAATGTGTTCGCAAAATTTTTCGAACAAAAATGACGCAAAGCCTTTTTGACCTTCATACAATGCAAACTCTTTGCTTCATTTCTGATTCGATCCTACAAGTTTGTTTGGTCTTAAAGGCTTTTAAAAGTGATTTTCTTCCTGGTTCAAATGATCTTTCGCAGGCATTTTAAAATCTTGTGCTCAATTATAGTTCTTACTATCCCCTCAGCTAAAACGTTTAATGCGTCTCTAAAGTGTGATTAGTTTCAGTAAAAGTGGAAATGCAATGCATTTTATTACTAATATACAGATAGATATCTACAGATCGATATATGAATCGCGAAATAGATTCGCTGTAAAATTTAGCAATAATCTCAAACAATTTTATACTATTAGCAGTCTGCTCCGTACCAACATAGACCTGCTCAGAATGGATCGACCATTGCAAGGGTCCTGGAATTATTTCTTTAAGGGCTTTTTAGGTCGGTTGTTGTACATACTTGGTTGTACAAACATGGTTGTACAACATGATTTGTTAACTCTTAAATTACCTTTAGTAGGATCCCGGCGTATAATTTTTTTTCGATTGCTGCACGCCTTAATAATGTACTGAAAAGGTTTAAGTGAATTCAATCTCGAGCGGAAGATATTTTAATTTCATTATATTGATGCCAAGTTAAACTTGACCTAGTGGTCTATCTTTTCTCGAACTGGATCTGAATGGCTTATCTAAATAATAAATTTTTCGTTCTCGAATTTGAACAAATCCAAGAGACTATACGATTGTAGGTCATATAATGTCTTTTCTTCCTACTTGTTAAACAATTTCCCTCACGAAAGTGTTCACAATTTCAAGGATTTATATATGCTTCTAGACTAATTTGCATACATCGACATGTAGCGACAGAGCTAAAGCTTTAATCGAATTAATTATTCCCAAGTCCGTGGGAATAAATGCAAAATTTTATTTTATAGAATCAGATTACAAATAAACCTATATTTAGATTTTTTGCTTGGTAACTATGGTTGCATTTGAACCGACGAAATTATTTTGTATAGTTGATTGTATTCTAATCAAACAAATAACAAAAACGAATTATTTTATATAGTTGATTGTATTCTAATCAAAAGAATAAGAAAAAGCAAATAAGCATTTTTAAGTAAGGGAGATTTCATTTGGAGAAACTAAATTCAATTTGGGTGAGCAATTAGTTCAATTTGAAATTCCCGTTATTTCATAAACAAAATGTAACATAAAGTCACTAATGGTCAAATGAATTTATAACAGAATCAAGATGGAACTGTTTTGGCCTAAGTTACCCCACAATCTTCTTTTAGTTTTAACTAGCGCGCTTCCTTATGATCGTAGGATCGTAAGTTATAGACGCTTGTCTACTTTGGTCATGGTGATATACTAGCCGCGGTTGTCTGCAGCCATCTAAGAACAATTATGTCAGATCTTATGTCAAACGTTTTCATATCAATTTTTGTACAATGAAATTCATTTTCGGGTGGGGGAAGTAATATGTATTTACATTTATCTACTCCTAACGTACACGGATTTTCCTTCTAAGTTCCTATCAACATTTTTTCTTTACCCTATTCTTTTATTATTACTCGATTTAATGTAAAATTTAATGTACGGATAGACTCAAAGTTTAGTTTATGTATGATTTTTTCGTCATGCTACGTACTCTTCTTTTGTTCTCTTAAGCTCAAACTGTGATAACATTTTCTTTCTGGGCATATTTTGAATAACTTTACATCTAACGGCACATTTTTCCAAGTAAAAGATTTTGCATGAATTTTTTTATCTTTAACTTTCTTGTTCTTGTATTCGATATGTATAAAAATTGCCTTTTATTGATTTTTTTGGTTCAGCATGCTTTCAATAGAAGGACTTCCACTTCGTCTACTTTTCGCACTTTTTTCTTTGAAAATTGCCAATGTATACAAGTTAGATTATTAAAAAAAAAACAAATTTACTTGCTCAAATTGAACTCTTTACACAAAAAGGATTTAAACAGCAATTACTGCTTCGAAGTAAATGAAATTCTTCAAAGAAAATTCTTATCTCGCATGCAAGCCATGAAACAAAACTGGGCTGTTAGTTTGTTGATTCCGTAGTATCAGAGACAACTGAAAGGCAACTACGTTCTCTCTGCTGCAACTACGCAAACAGTAAAATCCCAAGAAGTTTTTGTGTTTCTGTTATCGACAATAGTAGTAGCGTTGCTAAGCAATAACCATTTGACTACTTGCCCTTTTATATTCACTGTTTGCATGAACAAGAACTCTGTTAAACTGTTACATTGTGTCGGCGACAACGAAGTGGCAAGATTTTCCACCATTTTCTTCCAAATTCAAACTAGGAGATTATTATGGACTTTGTGCGCTCCCGTTATCAACGACAGTATTAACGCTGCTAATTAACAGCCATATGATTGCTTACTCTTTTATTCTCATTGTTTGTGTGGACAAAAATTCTATTAACATCTTCTTGATAGGACGCCACATTATCTCAAACGTTTGCAAAGCATAAGCTTAATCAACTACTTAATGTAACTCTGTTTTTAAGTGAATATGCGCTATGGTATATATACAAGTGTATAATCGTTTATTTGATATTGAAGATATTATGGATTGTGAAGATAACTGTACCTTATTAAGATAAGTTGCTACAAACTCTTTAAAGGAGAAGAGCAAAATTTTAGTTCATTGCGGTCATTGCAGTGCAGTTGTGAAAATTTTGCCATTTATTATGACATTTTTTATTAATTGATCGCAATGAGAAGATATTTATACGAAGTTTTAAAAAAAAGATCAAATCGTGCGTTTTATCTGTGAATCATATAATGAAATGTGCAAGGACTTGTTAAATATTTCATGTGCTAAAACAAAGGTATTATAATGTGAAAGGCTAACCAATTATTGTGAAATCAGTTGAATTCTGTAAAAGCAAAACATATGAGCAAAAAATCAATTAACCACTTAACGACACTTTTGTTAAATATTAACTCGATTTGTTCAAATATATGTGTGAATAATAAACAAAAGACTTTTAAAATTTGTTGTTCGCCTAATGCTACAAGTAATGAACACGGGAGAGTAAACAGTCAAATAGCCGCTAACTACTAGAGCCATCTCTTTATTGATAACAGAAACACCAAAAGTTCCTGAAGTTGTATTAGTTTTGTATTTTCGATACAATGTTGGAGCGTCTTGCCATTTAGTTGTGTATGGTAGTATGCTTCTATAGAGTGCAATAAACTCAACACACTTACCATCAACTATTTCTTTCGACCCGTTCACCAATATATCATATTTCGGTTGTCTGCGTCTAATTGAGCCATACACCGCAATGTTACATGACAATGTATTGTTGGAGGAGCTGATAAAAGTAACGATGCAGCAATTATTTTACCCTTATGCAAATTATTATAAATAAATCCTAAACAATGCAAAGTAATCAATGTTGTTGTGTGTAATTACACAAAATGTTTGATTCTAATTTTCTATACCCATCGCCGAAGGAATTTTGTCAAAACGTTTGCAACGCCCAGAAGGAAGCCTCAGAGACCCCACAACATCAAATTCTAAATCGATTTAAGCATGTCTGTCCGTCCGTCAGTTCGTCAATGTAATGTCTGCTATCAACTTAAAATTTGCCAGAATCATTGGAAGTTCCTCCCAGCAGGCTAGTATTGAAAATGGGCCAAATCGGCTAAAGGACACGGCCGCAGCACCACGTAAACTGAGAACGCCCCTGTGTCTCAAAAGTAACAAATAAATGTGAGAGAATGAATGTCAACCTTATTTTAAGGTTAATATATATGCAGGTTTTTTTTTTTTGAGATGTTCGCCCTTTGTGTAATACGGTAACGGCCGGAAAGAAGCGAGAAGAGAGAAAGAGACAGGGGAGCGGTCGCAGTCTAGTGGGTGTCTGCCCAATGGGTAAGTGTTATGCCGTTGCCAACTGAGCACTCATTACAAGTGCAACTAAAGTAAACTCTACCGCATTAGAATTTGAACACGCGAGACAGACTTGATAGTCTCGATTACCTACTCGGCTATCCATTCAGATAAATATTTGATATCCATTGCCTTGACCTCTATCACTGTTTTACTTTATCTCTCTTCGCTATGGAAGGAATTTGAGAATTTTGCTAAATAAACTCTAAAATTGTAGTGGAACAGACAGTGTTATGGTAAAAATTTTCCTGATAAACTGATAAACTTCCCAAGCAAGTTTTAATAGATATTTCTAAGAATTTTCAGCGCATAGACTATGGCCGCCCTCTTGCTTCCATCAACTTTCTGATAGATCATTTTTGTTTCACACAGCAGCGAGTAGCAGCTTGATAAAATGCTCTTCACGGAAATGTTTTCTTCTTAGTCGAAGGTGTTCGTGCATACCGCTAAAGTCATAGCGGTATGTTATATTTAGCACTCCGTTTAATCTCTGTAAGATGAGGTCTAGATTTTTTCTTTCGCCCATCAGCCCGTGTAATTGGTTCTTTGGCTTTCCTTACTATTTGAAACGCTGACCGTTGGTTTCCAACCATGTAAGCAAAAGATTTGAACCCACAATCAACGGTGAAGAATAATGTAGAAATAGAACAATCTGTTATTAGGGAAATTTAGAACTGCTGTGTAGGAATCGCTTGTAACACGGCTGAGCTAAACAATTGTAAGAGACGTTATACGAATTCAAATTTGATAGAAATATTATACTCGTAATAGGCGTCTAGAAGATTGCGATCACTGTACAGTGTCAAAATCCCCGCCACTCAAACTTCTCTTGCCAAAAAATACTTTGGCAATCTATAAAATTGTGTCAGTTAATGTACACGACTTTAAGGAATAATTTTTACGGCAAATTTTGTATCTCTTATTGTTATGTTATTAAAAAATGTTATTTCTTGGTTTTATTTCGTTTGCGAAATGAAAAACGTACTCATTTATCATCCAAGTTATGAATTTTATTAGATGTTCGCTCGAAAGCTATCAGATTTGCGACACACTGGACACTTGAATTTGATGTGAAAGCCACGTATGAGTGTCAAATACTGGCAATTGTTGTTTTTGTAATCAGAGCACTTGGTTGAAGTATATATATAATTGATTTGTTGGTAACATTATTTTAATTCTCTTAATTTGTTATTTACTCTTTTAAGAGGAGAAAGAATCCTTTGCGGTATCACTAAGCTAATCAATTCCCTACACTTACCTTATGTTGATTGAGGT
>CCAG010004920.1:0-30218 GCA_001077435.1 Glossina morsitans morsitans | reverse complement strand
AATCGAAAGGAAAAAGGTGGTGATAGCTTATAGCAAATATCGATTTGAAAGTTTTGATATTTAGGGAAATTTCTCATTAAATTGTTCCATTTCAGTTTTCATCTTTCGAAATTATGAATTGTTACTAAATCAAATTTCTTGCTAACATTTCAATTTGTTAAAGCTACAAAATGATGCTCACATCATGCAAATTTTTTATTAAAATTCAAAAGAGGTCACAGTGCCCTCAGCTGTAGTTCCAATAATTTTACGTTAGTTAGATAAAGAAGTGTACCATTCAACTGGCAAAAGAGTCGATTTTTTAAGCACCATATTAGGATCTTATTGTTTTAATTTAAAAGACGGTAAAATGATAGAGAGCAGCAAGGTGATTTTGTTATACCCTACAACATTTATGGTACAAGATTTTACTAAAACTGTGCGAAAACTTTGAAACACCCACAAGAACTTATGATAGACCCACCTTTTCTTATGTCGATTCAGAGTCACTTTCTTGATCGATTTAAGCTTCTTTGTCGGTCTACCCGGTTTTTTTCTTGAAAAAAAGGTTCGATTGAAACCTAAAGCGTTTTGACGCAGGAGCGAACGCGACTGACTATTCGGGTCGTATCATCTCCGCGAAGACTTTTCACAAGCGATTTATTTTGAAAAGTCGGTATGTAAATAACTGTGCGTAGGGTATATAATGGTGGGCTGCGGCCCTATATTATGTTTTTCCTTGCTTTTAGCTTAGATTTGAGGTTCGAGTCTTGTGTTTGTTACATTTCGATTTAAAAACGAAAAGTTGTGGTCCATCTTCCACATAAACCAACAATTATTTCACTTGAAAGAAGCAATTATTAAGAAAACCTGGTACAGTAAATATTACTCAAAATATTTTCGAGCATTTGCAACAACTTTTTCCGATCTTTCTGATAACAGGGCGATACCCTCTCGAAAGAATGACATTGGCTTGGCAGCGATACAATCATCGAGCCATTTTCGCACTTTCTCGGCATTTCGGAATCGCAAGCCAGGCGAGCCATGCTGCGTCGATCCGAACAAGTGGTAAACAGAAGACGCCACGTCTGGTGAGTATGTTGGGTGGGGTAGAATTTCCCAGTAGAGCTGCAACAGTGTATTCTTGACAACTCTTGCAACGTGTGGCCAAGCGTTGTCATGCAAGAGGGTAGCTTTGCGTCTGTTAACCGCTAATGCTGGTTTTTTTCGAGTTTAAAGTGACGAACTCTTTAGAATGTGCACGAGTAAGCCATTCATTTAACATATCCCCAGGCAAAAAAGTGAAATTATACATTGGTCCCTACTGAAGATCGGAGATTACGCAGTCACTGCTGCTTTTTTCAATAAATTGAACGCACTACAAGAAGACAAACTGCAATAAATACGGCCCGTTGAAATTAACAACCGTATTTTGAGTAACATCACAGAGACGTCATACGTCGCAAGACATTTTTTTCGCGACGTAGCGATCTTGTTATATCCAACATCGGAAGCTAAGGGGAATATTTACCTCGTCGAAACGTTTGCAACAGCCAAAAGAAACCTTCAGAGACCCTACAAAGTATGTATAACCATGATCAGCATCAAATTTTGGATAGATGCCATGTCCGTCTGTCAGTTTTTCTAAAGTCTATCGGGAACATTCTCTTGGCCGCAAATATGATTCTATCGACTTAAAATTTGACAAAAATGTTAGAAGATCCTGCACGGAGCTTAATATTGAAAATGGGCCAAATCGGTCGAAGCATACGCCTAAAGTACCACGTTCAAAAAGAATAAAAAATTGATTTTTTGCTCACTATTCATACGTTAGAACAGATAAATCTGCAGACCTTTAAACGTACGTTCTATGGGCAATGATGCAATGCTTGTGCAAAAATGATAGAACTGAACCACGCTTACACAATTTTGTAGCGCATCTAAGTTTAATTTTTGTTTGAAACTTTTTGTAATGCGCAGAAGCAAGCTTCATAAACCCCATAAATGGTATAAATTCCTTCTCAGTTTCAAATAAAGAATGCACCCGAGTATGTTCGTCTGCTCATCTGCCGATTTGCCCGTCTGACCAATCGTGTACTATCCCGTTCGCAAAAATGGAGATCGTCTACAAATTAGCAAAAAAAGAAAACGCTTCAAACTGGTCAAAGGACACGCCTACAGCGCACGCGTGCAATAAAAATGAAAACACACTGCGCAATAAAAACTGTGGACAAGTTTGCTGTCCGCGTTTGTCGCTTGTTGCTTACGAAGTGCAACACATACACCAAATAAATTTCTACTTTTATTTTGAAAATAGAAAAAATCAACCGCGCCCACCCAACACTATAAAGTATAAATATTTAGTTCTTTTCCTTTCTGCTGGTCTCTCTTAGAAGCACGGTAATGGTTAAAGAAGATTCGGTCACAGCCGAATACAATTTTCTCATGTGTTTTAAATTGATATTGGGAACGTTTTATGGCGGCTATTCCTCCAGTATACCAAATTTGTTACTTCCTCTTAAGATTAGCGACCGGTCGAAAGCCCGGAACACGATTATAAATCTCGTCTCTAAACTAATCATGTGTTCACAGCTCCAAATAAAGTTCAACAAGATTCATTACTTGCGTGATAAACTTTACGTATCTCACAACAACAAATCTCAACCAACTGTGCGACTGTATAATTTTTCCATTTCCCTCATGTAAATTTTTCAGTCAAGATTGAATTATATATATTTCCCATATCTTCTTCGTTTCAATCACCCAATCAATCAGTTTGAATGCTTTTCGTTTATTGTTAAGCACATTTACATAAGCATTGCCCCTTGTAATAATATCTGTTGCAGTAAGGGCGACAGTGAAGGCATTCCTTAAATAAATAAAGGGTTTAACGAAGACACTTATGATGCAGTGTTTTTTAACACAACTTCACAAAATTTCAAAAACAAATCTATAAAAAGAAACTTTTTCTCTCGCCGAGTTGAAGATTTAGTAAGCAGTGCAACTGTACTTTCGTCCTTTAAAGTTATAAATACAAAGAAAAACTATTTTTGTAAAAAACTTCGT
This sequence comes from Glossina morsitans morsitans, assembly GCA_001077435.1. NCBI lineage: Eukaryota > Metazoa > Arthropoda > Insecta > Diptera > Glossinidae > Glossina > Glossina morsitans. Next base: position 27,173 of record CCAG010004920.1, on the reverse strand, counting down.
ATGAAAAATGTTAAACATGTTGTGACTGAAATGCAAACATAAACCCATACATATGTTCTTGTAAAGGCATTGACTAAGATTACGCAGCAGTTTCTGAAAACAGAAACGTTTATCTAAAATATCTGATTCTGAACACATTTGCAAGCATTCCGTCAGAAGCAGTTAAATGTAATTTTAGAAAAGCAACTGCTTCGGTGCTTTTCGTTTATCCATCGAATAGTTATTCTGAGCACTTATCCGCCTGAGTGGCCGAGTAGGCAAGAGTCTCGACTAGCAATTCAATGGTCGTGGGTTCAAATCTCAAGTACGGTAGAATTTTTAATAATAATAATAATAATAATAATAATAATAATAATAATAATATTCTGAGCAGATTGTTCTCAACGAAAAAACGATGATCTACTACTTGTGGAAGGGTGTTTTCTGACTATTTCTTGATGCAAATACGCTTATATCCTGGTAAAGCATCTCACGTGCTAGCATTAACATATAGCGAAGCGTGTGTTTATATGTGCTGAGGATACGATGGAATCTGTGATGGAATAATGTGTCAAACTTTCAACTAAATCAAATTCTCTTATTTTCTCTTCTATGTTATGTAAATGTCCATGAGTAGGAAAAGTTTTGCTCGATATACAAATAATTGAAAAATTATCCATCACAATGAAACTTTTTTGATTTGCATTTAAATGTTTTTCTGTGCCACGTATCCCCGAAAAAAAAAAACTTTTGCTTAGCTGGTGTTGAGTGGTTAACATTTGCTTAAAAGTGATTAATATTTGAGTTCATGAAACAACAAGCTAGCACTGATTTGGTAGCAATAGTCGAATTCCTACTCTTGTGCTTGCAAATGCATTTTCCTAAGCGAAATACTTTCCAAAAAATTAGGGTTCTTCTTGCATAGCAATGTGGGCGCTGTAGGCGTGTTCTTTGAAACGTTTGAGTAATTTTCAAATTCTTTTGCAACCTTCTTTTTTGCGAACGGGAGAATGTTTACCACAGACGTTACATAGCGCAAACAGACAGATGGACAGATGGCCAGATGAATGGACGAACTTGCTTAGGTGCAATCTGCATTTGAAATTGAATGGGAATTTACATACTTTATGGTTTTGAGTCTTGTTCCTGTGCGTTATAAAAATTTTGAAAAAAAGTAATGAAACTATGACACTACAGTATTGACCTTGATTATACGGTCAGATTTTTATAGATTTATCTGCATAAGTTTATGTGCAATGACCAAAAATCCATTTTTGTTCCTTTTGAAAAACAGAGGTGCTCTCAGTTTACGTAGCACTGCAGGCTCGTCCGTCGAGCGATTTAGCCGGATTTTAATACCAACTTGCATGCGAGAAATTTGAGGTGGATAGCTCCATTTTTGCGGCCAAGAGAATGTTTACAACAGAATTTAGACAGACGGACAACAAGGTAGACAGACAGGTTTACAGACGGACATGCTTAAATCAGTTCAGTTAGCTATCAAGCATATATGTGTAGCTTGTGGTGTCTTCCTGAGCGTTACAAACGTTTTGACGAAGCAAATTTACCCCTGATCCGTCGGTAATGGTTTTAAAAACATATAAATGATACAAAACGTTTAATGTTAATCTTATCAAAGCCTTTGAGGTTTATTTCAATTTTTTGATTATTTCCTATGGCATTTCCAACAATTTTATTTCACTTCACTTTAAAAATTTGGAATTAATCATAATATCAAAATTAACACTCTTCAAAAAATGGGTATTATTATACTACGATATAACTCACAGTCTCGCAATCAGAAATAAGGATACCCACGACAAAGTACTACAACAATTATAAAAAGAATTCGTCCTTTAAGTTGCATTGGAGTCCATCTCCAAATCAATATTTGCCATGGTTATAAATATTTTAGTCTAAAACAAGTCTGGTGTCGTTCACAATGAACTGGATTTCCCTGAAAAAGACTCAACCTCCTTCAAAACTTCTAGATGAAAGTATGTCCCCTCTGTATCACATTCTCTTTTGGAATTTTTTCACAACTTGGTTATACTTTGCTTACGTATACCTAGGAATGTACTTTAACAAATCCCATTAAAAATAACTGAAAAATAAGTTAAAACGTTACAATGGGGCAAAAGCAAGTAATTCGCCTAATAAACTGCATCATTTATTTTTGTCCTAAGATACCAAAAGTTATAGTCTCTTAACAAGGCAAGGGTATTAAAAGCTGGATTCACGTGATCCCTCCAAATTTCATAAAGTTAATTTTTTTGTTAACGAATTTATTATTTTTACGTTTACTGTCGTCATAAAATACAAAATACCAGCTCGTTCTTATGAAATGCTTTAAGTTACATGACAACTTCTATATGGGAAGTGATTCCAAAAACAGTCTCATGTGATCCAAGTTTAATTTGGAAAATTCATAGGTCTAATCGTCGTTCCGATTGAGAATTTCCATCATAAAATACTACTTATTGGAAAATGTTGAGAACCTTTACATGAGGTGGGCGTTCAAACATAGGACCTATTCCAAGGATGTGAAGTTAAATTCGAACATAACTAGCAAAGACATTTACCAACTCTCTCAACAGAACTCTATAAGAGGCATAGGACAGTTAGGATAAAGGTACGGTTGGATTTGAATGTCTACTCCGTCCAACTTAGGAAACATAAGATTCAAATTCTGCTTTTCGGAGTTATTTTCATCAAATGTTTGAAATTTTGCATGCGAGCATAAATTGATCAAATGACAAATGCGAAAATGATCAAATTTGAGACGCGTAGCCAGGTTTTCTACATTCATTTGGCGTAACAAGACCAAATGCCAAAGAATACCTTTCAAAAATTTCAATTCTTCTAAATGAGGCGTTATGTGAGGAGTAGTAAAAATGATCTGATCCATTTCATATCGAATAGCTTTCCTCGTTAGATCAAAATACATGGGTTAGAATATCTTTTGCAGCCTTTAATTTGAATACATAAGAAAATAGTCAGACCACAGGGCACAGACAGAGAAATTCAAGACAAGCTTAAATAACAATTCAAAGAACGATTCTGAACCGATCGGTGTGAAGAAACTTGTGTTTGTTTTAAGTATTCCATTCTCTTGTATATATCTGCACTACCTTAAATGCTTTTACTGCAAAGCATGTAGGATATAATAAGAAACTTAAGAGTATTTTAGAAAATAAAAAAGTTCTTAGCAAAAACGTTAGCGGATAAATTTTTTCAAAAAGAATCTATTTTGAAGTTTAATAATTAAATTAATAATATACGCTTTTTTTGATTTTTTCGGAAACTTTTCTAATCGAATAACCCTTTACTGATCACACAAAAAAATCCCTTATTTACTTGACGCATGGAATGCTGCTTGGATATCTCTTAACATATAGTGCACAGATATATATTTCATTGCTGCGGTAACTCCGTATACTTGTAAATGATTTTAAAGCATAAATTTGTTCCACCATAGACCATTCATATTAAATTATTACACTTTTCAAAGCCTAAACAATTTAAACTTTTTTTATGGTATAATGCCTCACCATAATGGCAAGGTTGGCAACTGAGTTATAATAATAATAATAATAATAATAACAATAATAATAAACAAAGAGTCGTTTTCGTTCTTCTAATTAGAAAATTGAAGCTTCTTATTATAGTATACGGATTTGATGCTATTGAACTGAAATTTTACAAGCAACGATACGAATAAATGCATAGCAATGCATAACAATGATGAGGGTGCAGACTATATTATCGCTATTTTCTTTTGTCTCTCCATTGTTTATTCTAAATGCTTTTTACCGATTGCTGTAGACAAACATAACATTTAACGTTACCTACGATATGCTGTGTGTGAATATGACGAATTGTTCCGTTTTTTATTATATTTATTTATAATTTACTTTATTAAAAAAACTTAAGAAAATACTGTACGTAGCAGCTGCTGACGGAACACGCATCAGAAGTGTAGAATAGACATCGTAGGATTAATTATATAAAGAGAAAAATCAAGAGTTCTTAATGACTACGCTATTTTCAAGGTACATCAACTATACTGCCCAGAAAGAGAATAGACTTTTTCCTTTGCATACGCACGCTATTCGAGTTCCAAATGATCTAAGCCTGAAAGTGAAAGTTGCTTATTTTCTGTACATTGTTTTGGACAAACAAATAGGTCAAGAATCCGTTACACCTTTTTTTTTGTTCTATGTCTTACATACGTCCGTTCTTGTGCTCAAACTACAGGTCGCATTTTCGAGAAATTTTGATGAAATTTGTTACATTGACCTGTTCCGGCTGAAACACGAACGATCTTGAAAATGGCTCGCATCAGACCACATTTTCGATCATTTCTCATGTAACGCCTTATTTTCAAAAGTCGCCGTATGAGTAGCTCTAGAGTGGTGTAGGGTGTTTAGTGGTGTGCTATGGTCTACAACAGTGTTTTACTAGCTTTTGAATAAAAAAAACTAATTCTTATATAATCAAGCAGAATACCCAGGGGCATGAATTACATACCATATAGGAATATACTTTCAATATAGCTGATCAGCCTTAATCTGTCATTTGATTTAATTCTTTCCATTAGCATTATCCTTCAAAAAGGTGGTTGAGTTAAATATTGCTTGGTCTAAATGAAGTGGAAAGAAACCATATGAACGGAAAGAATTTTATGTTTAAAGCCCAGAAAATTCGAAAATTAGCTGAAAGTTACCGCATAGTATAGTGTTATTACAAGTAAGTTGCAAGCACAATACGAAAACATTTCAAGCTATTATACACAATTACATATCTCTCCAATATAAACTCACTTAGTTAGTGAACAAAGTACAAACCAGGGACAAAAAAAAAACTGTTAGGAAACTTTGTTAAAAGTTGAGTCTTTAAGCAAAACATCATTAACCACAACTATACATATACTGGCAACAAAGTTTTCGACTTAAGTCCCTTGACACCATTTTGGCAGCGAGTTTATAAGAAGCGGAAATTAAGGGAAGTGAGACAACGTTCTATAGGAAACTTGCAAGTACAGAAATATTCGAATAACGACCAAAATCCATTTAAATGTTAAAACATTTCACCGAAAAAGTTTTTGCTTTAAGAAGTGGTCATAGCATTGGAAAATATCGGTTGAAATGACTGCAAAAGACAAGAGCACACCCTTAAGACTTTTTCCAAGCTTTTACAACAACAAGTGGCTTAAACTTTGCATGTGAAGGACGACGTACCGAATATGTATTTAAAGTGTCATCGATTTTGTCATTCATATCGTGGACACACACACACGCTCTCGTATACACAAACACTTATCTCAATTTATTTCCACTAAAAAAATTGCTTTGAGATTAAAACTTTCTTTTATTTGTTGTTGTATTCATAAAGCCGCAGGAATGTGTCCATAACCCCAATAGAACTCTCGCCGGAGCTTATATATATTTCAGCAGATGGATGTTGGATTAGCTCATTCATCTGGAAGTCTATTTGCACGCTCCTGTTTCCAAAGCTGAAAGCTGTTCGATGCTCACGAATCAAGTTTGGGGATTATTGCGAAGGAAACGGACAAGCTGTTAATTTTGGTCAAAGAAAAAAAATGATTCGAAATGAACTTTATTCGAATCAGCGTTTCGTATACAATTCAGCGCCACAGATGACAAAAAGATTTGTATTGCAGTCAAAGAAGTGACAAGTTGTGCATCAGAGAGAGAGAGAGAGAGAGAGATCTATCTGCCCGCCATCTCCCGCTGATGTTTAAAATTCGAGACAGAAAGATGCCACTCTGCATTTAAGACTCTAGAGAAGCCATATCTTTCCAGCCATAACGCTCGCATTAATCAAAAACCTTTATAACTTACTTCAAATCACTAACTAACTCAGTATGCTGTCCTCACAATCACATCAGTTGCTCAGCAAATGCGACAGTGAAAGGCTAAGAAAATCAAAAATTTTAATAATTGAAATTGATCAAGCAGAGGCACCTACGCGATAAGAGAAGGTTAAATCTATATTAAGTCAGATATTTAGTCGAAGGTTAGTTAACATAGAAGACCTACGCACAGAAAAGGTCTCTAAAAACAATTTCTTTTGGATTTGAATGAAAAGCAACCATTTGTAAATATATTAGTCTTATATTAATGCCCTCCTTTTACTAGAGAAAGTCGCCTTAAAGATTTTTTAATAAAGTATGTTAGGTATCACAATACTGTCATACGCAAGAAAAATCAAATCTTTTCGAATTTAATTTTACGAGGGTAAAATGAAAATTTGGCAAACATTTTGTTTTTCTAGGAAGAGGGTTGCGTATTCTATCGGGTCTTTAACGGACGGGCAAGCGACAGTCAAGTGTTTCTTCTATTCACACTAGTAGTAAGAAAGGAGACTTATATACTAAGTAACCATTTGGTCACGATCGTATTTATAAAGAAGAAGAAGATATCATGATCTCTCGATAATGCCTTGATTGTTAGGAGTTTACACTTAGATTGCAGAGATAGTTCTGCAGATTTTTTGTTTTTATTTAACATTAAAGACATCTTGCATACTGCACTCTCTTGAAAAAATATAACAAACAAAGGTAAAAATGGCAGGGAATACTTACGTATTCGTAAAACTTACTTCAACTCTAATGGCCAAAATATAGATGACACAAGATGGCAGGAGAAGAGAAAATTTATTAAGAGAAGTACAAACATTAAAGCCCAGCAAAGCCGGCAATTTGATAGCATAACTTCACGTAGTGCAGTTATTTTCTCGGTTTAGTGGTAGTATACCAAAGGCTACCCATTAAATTCACGTACAAGGGCTTCGATGAAGGCCCGCATATTGGAAGGTGTATTGTCTATAGGTTTCGTACTTGGACCAAATTTCATCAAAATATCTCGAAAGGTGGGATCTGCACATTGAACACAAAAATAAATGAGGGACATCAGGACAGACAAGCTTAGATCGGTTCAGATGAAAATGGTAGATCTATCTTAAACCCTTCTGGGTTTTACATACGCATACATGTATAGCATAAATCAAAAAACTATGCTTGTAATGAGAAATGAAATAAAAAAGAAACGAAGAAAAAGCAAATAATGAACAATAAATTAAAGTTTCGACTATTACAAATCCTTTCAAACGCATGCACAAAAAAAAAAAATTTGAGAAACGGTTTGCAGCAAAGTAATTTTGATGAAAAGATTTTTAAAATATTTTTTCGACCTTATCCCCATAGCATGCAACCCTGCGATAACACAAACGAAACCACTTGACCGGTCAAATATTTTTTTAACAAATGCCAAAAGCGTAGCGAACTATGTTCCAATCAATCATTTATTCATTCATTTAAATCACTATGCACTGGATATACTATTCGCTGTGTTTTGAGCGGTCATTTTCCTTTATACAAGTCCAAGCATTTGCCATTCTATGGTTACGTTTCAGTAATTGTGCTCGTACAAATATTAGTTTAAGCAAAAAAATAAGAATTAATTTCTAGAGAAACAATATTTTGCCTGTATAAACATAGTATAAAATAAATACATATATACTCTGTAGCAAACATGGTTACTCTCCACGTCTCCACAATCGTTAAGTTAAACAAGTACTTCGAGCAAAGCTACCAATGCCTGATGTGCACATACAACGTCCTTTTCTCTCTCAAATATTGACATTTTATTCTTATCTCAACCGACGGCAACAACGTCACTAACAAAGTGTACTTTTGCAAACCACATTGTAAACGAAAAACTAAAAAAAAAAAAGAAGGACTTAAGTGCCGTCGTTGCATGGTATAATTTAAATTAAGTAAAGAGAAAGAGGCAAACGGCGAGAGAGGATCAGGGCAGAATTTGTCAACTGCCTAAACCCACAATCAATATCAGCCAGCAAGCTAGACTAACCAAACAGCAGACAACAAGTCAAAAAGTTTGCTTTACTTTAATGGTAACTAAAACGTGCAGCCCAGTATTTTGTCTAAGGCAAAGGCATCTATCAGGTCATCTAACTATGGCTTCTGAATCGAGATAAAATCTTTGAAACACAAATGATGGCAAAACTAATTTAAATTTTAGCACGAAAAACTAATTTTTCCATTTTTCAATTTTGTTTTTTGTTTTCCTTTTCTTAGTTTTCGTAGTTTATTCTGTCCATTGTAGGTGCAAAATAAGGCCAAAAAATCAAAGAAACAAACAGTGAATGTGAAATAATGAATGGCGGTGGGAGGGGGGGGGGGGGCATTGCATGTGTGAGGAAAAGCAGAAAAAAGTTGAGATTTGTTTGCAAGAAGCAGAAGTCTCTGGTCGGACAACATTCCATTATGATTTTTCACTTCTGATCTGAACGGTAGAGTGCAAGCGAAATGCGACTATCGCAATAGCTATGGATCTTTATTCCACAAGCCGAACGTGACAACCCACGATTTGAACGCACGGCTTTGAACTAAAAGAGTCAGTTTGTACATTCGATAAAAAATATTGTCGGGTCGAAGCATTTTGCTGCTGACAAGCTTTCACTCTATGACATACAGTTTCGGTCTTTAATCGTCGAAAAATAGAATGATCGTTGACCAGAGAGAGCAATGCAACTTTCCTAACGTGTAGCGTAGGGTGTATTGAGTTTGCGTGGACGTATGTATTACCCAGAGGGACTTAAGATAGATCCTTTTACTTTACTTATCGATTTAGAACCATTTTCCGAATCCATTTAAACTTACCTCTCTATCTGTCTACCTCTGGTCAAATATTATTGTGCTCAGCCTACAAGTCGCAATTTATGAGACGGTTTTATGAAATTGATCATCATCGAATCCGATTCAATTCGATGTCGGCCGAAGAAAAACGTTACTGGAAACGAATTAAATCAGATATTTATTCCATAATTCCCCGCATAATAATTTAGAGAAATCTTAACAAAAATCGGTGAATGATAGGATTCCGGCATATTAAGTTGCCCTGAAAACTTTTAATCGACTGGGCCAGCGTTTTAAACCGCGCTAAGTAAGGATTAGAGATAAACGGTATGAACGAACAAGAGTTTTGTAAATAGTCTAACTAACACAAGTAAAAAATCGGCTCAAAATCTCATTCCTAATAAAATCTATATATTCTTGAAGAGTTCTTTGATGCGCATTTATTCTTGTTACAAAAAGAAATTACAAGCGTTGCAGCCCCCCATTAATGGTAAGTAAATACGCTAACATTCTATTGTATTCTATTGTCTTATGTTTGTGGTCACATAACTGCAGAATACAAGAGCTTTTATAAGAAATTCAGAGGAGAATATCGCACCTTTGCTATTAGGGAACTAGGGTTTAGAACATAGTATCGTGTAATGGAAAGGCAACTATGTTCTCGGTCAACCAACTAATTGGTTATCTTCGCATGTGTTCAAGCGGTTGATGAACGTGACGATGTAACCGTTTGAGGGTATTTGTTTCAAAAAAATGTACGTCAAAACGAATTAACGGCTGGGACGGATCGTCGGTCTTGTCTTTCGGGTAGCTGGTTACTTTCTACTTGTTAGAGTCAAAATTCATTACAAATACAAAGATACATGTGTCAGTGCGAGGTCACTTTAACGAAAAAGGCTGCACTTACACTGTTGCATTTCATTACAATTTCCTTATGTTCTTTGATCAAATTCATATACAACGCTTACGCTTTCGCCACCAGAGTTGGTGTTCGTTCGCATTTTAAACTAATTTATCGTGTGATCTCTACGGTTTTCTACTCATCATCTCTAGATCCATCGCAGATAATTAAATAATATGCAGGATATTAACTCAACCCGTTTCCTAACCAAACTCTAATGAACCCAAAATGTAAACCTTAAGGTGAGGTATGGGTCTTATTATAGACAAAGTCCCTGGCTTCTGGTATTCCTCATAAAAGTAATACTTGTATCCTTAATTAGTCCAATATTAACGAGTTATGTTTTAGAAAACGTTTAGATTTATTGGTCCCTTTTATGATAACCTTAAGCCCTATGAGTGAGCACAGCTCCCTACTGCTTATATTAGCTGAGATTCTAGCCAATAATTCTTACTCATAGGTCCACGCAACTTGACGACACGATCAGAGAAAATAAAAGAGAAGTGGCAAGTCCCATTTCCAGCTAATTTCGCTTTTTAATAAGCTGGCATTGCCAACTAACAAAATAGTCACATTTGAAGCATGTCAGCTAGTCCGTTTTAACTGTGACAACCCGACCAATTTCATACTGTTTCTTACTTGCTAAGTTAATAACTGCGAACTTAACCTACGCCAAATACATAAAGTAATTTAAAGCTAAGTGGGGGACCAAAACAAGAGAAGCAAGTTTCGTTCTTATACAACTTCTCATGGAAAGATCTTTAGTGTAAATGCCGTCTGAGATGGATTCCCTGGATAAAAAATTGTAGTTATAATCTGAACGACACAATTTACTTCGAAACTCGAAAGTTAGAGTAAATTGATGGCGAAGTTACAGTAATCTGAACGTTAGGAAGAGATCGTAAAGTCGAAAAGTCGAAAGTACTTAAATTGCTCGTTTGAAAAGCTGTTCCCTTGCAGCTTTTCTACAGCAGGGAAAAACGGGCTCGCGATTCCAATGTCCTCATATTTTTCACACTAAACCAATTTCCCTCTTGAAAATCCTATGTCTAACTGAGCGTGTGTAGGGAACAAATCGCGATCGGAATAGGATTAAAGTCAAGGCATTCATTTAACAAGATTATAAGTTTCCTAAGGGAACACAAGATATCGGAGCTATACTCCACTGTTAGATATTAAATCTTTTGTACTTCGCGCCACGATCTCTTCATAATTACTAAAAGGTACGTTCCACCTTTATGCTCAACGCGAAGACCTGCAAAACAAACGTATAAGGTAAAGTAATCGATTTAGTCATGTTAGTTTGTCTGTCTATGTTGCCTTTAAAATATCCTCTAGAAGAGAACAAATTTGTTTGCAAAGTTTTCCTCATCATTTTTTTAGGTTAAGTTTGTAAATCAGTTAATCATCCCATAATAAGTAAATAAATAAGTGGATTGCTATCAACGTTATTTCAGTTTTTAATTTTGATTCATTCCGAGGGGAATAGAAACAACTTACAGTTAAGTGCCTAAAAGCGAGTTCAATTTTTGTTTACATTGCAGTTAAAGTTGAAGCAACTTTTTTATGATATGAAAACAAAGTTATTTATAGTTTAAAGTGAACCAAACAAATTGTTTTATATTATATTGCTTTTCGTAATCCTTGTCTTCTCTTTGTTCATAATTGATATACAAAGCAACACGATAATTAACCATTACATTAGCGTTTATTATACTCTAAACCATTTGCGGAACAGGATATTCTAAGTTTGTGCGAACGTATATAACACCCAGAGAGGAGTTGGGCTAGAGCCACCTTTTATTATACCGATCAATTTAAAATCACTACACAAAATCACGGTCTAAGTTTGTCTGTCCGTCTCATGTCTGTGTATGTATTTTTGTGTTCAACCCACAAGGTAGAAATTTTTGTGTTATTTTGATGAAGTTTGGTGCGCTGACGTCCAAGGACGCACGCTATTGAAAATGGTTCGAATCGCTCCACCTTTTGGACTAACTCCGACAACTACAATTTCCAAAATTTCTCAACAACAGTCGTTAAATAATAGTATTTTGGCATTCCAACTTCGTACGATAAATATTGTTCGGCTGAGGCAATTTTTTGAACTCTCACACATAAGCGTTCCAACGAAAACTGAATCTTTATGTGGCAAAAACTTCTAATTTTCAATATTTCATGATGAAAATTCGTTCACAAATGTTAATAAGCAAAGAAATCAACCTCACCTAATTTTGACTAGGTAGAGCCATTTTTTAGATACCATCGCCTATAGGAATGTCAGGAAATATAAACACTTATATGCCAAACAGGCTTAATTCTGAATGGTTCATGATGAAAATCTATTCAAGATAGTAATTTAACATAAAAATTAAGTGGACCAAATTCGAACTAGATAGATCCCTCATGAAAAATAAGCCCTTCGGAAAAAGGTTCAAATCCTAATATTTTATGATAGAAATTGAATTAATATTATATGGGTCACACAGGTCTGCTTTTAACATATATAAAAGTTTTAATAAGAAGCAAGCCATTATATGGAGAGAGAATCTAGTTTCTAGATCTTTTATAATGAAAGCTGAAAAATAATAAAATTTTTAGAAAGAACCTTAGTTGATGTATTGGGCGTTCTTCAATATGTGAACTTTCACGAAAAGTACACATTTTTCCGAAAAATTATGTTTACTTTTTGGTGTATTATTATATTATTATTAAAACGAGTGAACGAGTGAACAGTGCTAGGCGAATATAGGTGCAGGGTATCTAAATGTTGACCTTGCCCGACAGCAATGTTTTACTTGTTTTTATTACACAATTGATGTGAAAGCAAAAGAGAAGATAAAAAATTCCACCTTCTCTCACACTCTTTTTTTTCACTTTGCGTTTCCACTGGTTATTTTTAACCTGATTCCAAAGCATCATTCTTCTTTGTCTTTTGGTTTTCTTCTTTTTTTTGCTTTCATCACGTATCCACATACTAATTATAAAACTTGAAATTTGCATCCCTGAATCCCTTTACACACAGCAATGACTAACTTTACCATATCGCATATAACACCTAAAAATACGCTTTACAGATTCAATTAAGTTAATTAAAATGAGCTCATGGAACGTTTAAGCTGCGTTCGTGGTTTTTTGTGTTGTTAAAGGTGTAAAATTCTTAAATTTTTTGCCTAAAGGTCAATACTGAAAGTGTGTGTGTAATTTACTTGAGGACGCAAAATGTCTTAAAATATTTTTATATTCGCTAGTGGTCGACGTTTTTTTACCTTTTGCTCTTCCAGCTTCACGCAACTTCAGGCGGGCAACTAGTAGCAAGTTGATGCAGTCCAACATTCGAGTTTTAAAAAATTTCTTATAAAAGATGTAATGCTCTAGAAAGTTCCAAGAACTTCGAATTATATCAGAAGGCCTCTAACTAATTACGTGCTTTGTAATGTCGTGTGCAATTCCATTTTCCGAAATGACGATGAACCACACTTATTTCTATCAAACACTCTTTTGCGGCTTTGCCAAAATCCTATAAATTGATTGTGAAAATGGCCGGCTTGATCCGACTTCAAAATTCAAGTAAAAAATATGGTAGATGTAAAGGATAGGCACAACTTCTATGAAACAACAAAAATGATTGCATATTTTGATCATTAACTTACGATACCTTGAAGATATTTCAAGAAAGACTTCACACGGATACTCGTCATTCCCATTCAAAACTTTTTCGAAAAATTACTTTTGTTTGTTCATCAACATACCCACACTTAACAGGTTGACTGCTTAGTACGAGCTAATCTATGTCGTCTATGTCTTACATGGACAATTAACACAATTCGCATGACGTTCTTTTTAAAAAAAGAAGACCTTTATAGATTTTAATTTGGGCTTTAAATGACGTAATAAAACCAAATGAGAAAATTACGTGCTTGCAACCGAATCTCTTATACCCAACACCGTTATCCTACAGAAGATTGAAAAAAAAGAAAGTATATAAATTTGGATATTCTATGATATTGGGTGGGCGTGCCTGATTTTTTTGATATTCAGAATAAAAGTGGAAATTTATATAGTGCATGTGTTGTAGTTTATGAGCAACAAGCAAAAAACACGGAAAGCAAATGTGCTCACTGCCTTGTTGCCTGGGTGTATGGATGTTATCGGCGTGTCCCTTGACCGGTTTGAAAAGGTTTCAAATTTGTAGGCGATATCTTCGTTTTTGCGAACGGCAGAATGTGTACCATAGGTAGTACGCAGTTGGAGAGACGGACAGATGGATAGGCGGATGCTTAGGCGCATTACCAGTTGGAAGCTGGCCAAAAATGTGTGCACTTAAAGGGTTTGTTGAAGCTCGTTTCAGCGCGTTATAAAAGATCTGAAAAAAAATTCTATTTTTATACTGGATAGGCGCAGTCAATATTTCTCAGTTTGGTACAGGCATCACAGCAATTGCCTTAGAATATACGTTCAAATTTTTGTAAATTTATCTGCTATAACTTTTGAGTAATGAGCAAACACCCAATTTTTTTATCCTTTTGCAAAAAAGAGGTGTTGTGACTTCCGGTGGTAATGTACGCGAGCCCTTTGACTGATTTGGGCCATTTTCAACACAGAGCGGCATGCACGTACTTTCAATGTTTCAAATTTGAAATCGATAGTTTAATTTTTCCGAACAAGAAAATGTTCGCAACAGACATTACACAAGCGGACAGACGGACATACTTAAATCGATTCGGAATTTGATGCAGACCAAGAATATATATACTTCGTCTCTGAAGCTTCCTTCAGGGCCTAGCAAACGTTTTGACAAGATTTATAAACCACGACTCCTCGGTGATGAACATATATAAACAGATGTCTTAGATTAGAATCCTTGTCGTGTTAAGATGAGGAGCTCATTGTAATCGAGTAGCAGTGAGGCAGATTTTGTTCAGTTGTCGTTAAGCTGCGCATTATGAATTCCTTTCGGGACAAAGTCATAACAAGGAATATAACTGGAACGTTGGCGTTATGTGCGCGAAACTTTTCGCCAATGTTACAAGCATACAAACTATATTCGTGCCTTACAAAAGTAAACCTTCTCGTGTGGTATTTATCTCTCAGGCAGATTGAATGGATTAAAAGGGAAAGTTGAACTGAAAATCGGTTTTGAACATCATTCTAGAAGTCCACTTTAACAATTGCTTCAAAGATTAACAAAACCTTAGGAACAATTGTGTTCTACTCGAAATGTATTGCTTTGACGCAACAATGATAAGTCATATGAATGATTCGCGAGGCTATCGCTTGTTGTATGTTTCATTTATGCTACTTGAATAAATACGAATAATACAAACTGCCTGTAGAACTTATACTCTATCACAGATGTCGATGTAAAAATTGCTTCAATTCATCAGTGCTGGATGGTCCTTATATGTTCCCTAATAAATTTACTAAAACTTCTGCAAACATTATGCACTCTTTCGCAATTGTAGATATTTAAGTTTCTTTATTGCCCTACTACCAATAAGTTAAAATTGAAAGCATCTGAAGCCACCCGACATTATTATAAAGTAAACAAAACTGTTTCCGAAATATTTCAAGCCATTTACACCATAGTCTAAACTACTTTGAATTCAAGAATACGGAAACATTCTTCTGTAATTAACCGCTTAATTAAATATACTTGCTTCATAGAACATTCTATTGTATAATAACATATTTACTCTTCTCTAAAGTGCAATATGTTTTTGTTTTCTATGAGCGACACTATTATATAATGTAAAAAAAGCAGGAAGAGTGTAAATTTGCAATTTTATATACCATATGACACCGTCTTTGTTAACTAAAAACAAGTAAAAACATTACAGTCAGGCATGACCCGATTGTCACATAACCTACGCCGCTCCGCCTAATACTATTCTTCATTTATTTTCTTGATAAAGTAAAAGATAAAATTATACCTCGTTCTGTGCATGCTCCTCACGTCGATGTAACAAAGTTGGTTAAATGTCTCACAAGATCAATCTCTTCGACCGAACACAAATACGTGGACAGACATGGTACGGAAAGACAGACAGGCAGATGCACACGAAAAAGAGAATAAACTGTAAATTCGGTCTGAATCAATCGGTATAACAAAAGTTGCGTCTATCTTAAGCCATACTGCGAGTGACGTATATAGGCATAAATTTAGCATATCCTGTACCACGAGTGGTTTGGAGTATAATAAGTTTGTTTTGTGCGATAGCTTGGATTGTGGGACTGGTTAAAATATGTAAGTGACTGCGTGCATATAAAACGCATGCAATGTATGGAAATAAATGTAATGAAACCGTGGGTGAAACCGCATAGCGTAGCAATGACACAATTAACACTTAAATGCTTCTCTTACTTTTTTAGAAAATTTAATTATGAATGAGACGTTGTGCGCACGTTGGTGAACAGCGGTAAATTAAAAGGTGAATTAAGGATTTACGTTTTGTGGGAAAAAGCAAGAACTTTTCCCTTTTTAAACATTAATATTAAAGAGAGAAAAAACAATTTTTTTAAATACAAGAATAACTGTCTACCCATCACCACTTATGGTTCAAGTATATATTAAATTTGTACTTATAAATGCAACACCGAATAGGGCTTGCGAAAATTCACCTTTTATTGTACGGATCGATTCAGAATCACTTTCTAAAGGTTGTCTCTCCGTTTGACCGTCTGTCCTTCTTGAGCTCAGTGTGAAGGTCGCATCAGAAATATTTCCACGAAATTTGGTACAATGACAAGATTTGCCCCAAGCACGAACGCTGTTGAAAATGGTTTGATAGAACCACCTTGTTGCCCGATTTCCATATTGCATCTTATTTTGAAAAGTCTTTATATGAATGACTGTACTAAGCGAAAGTATTGGTGAAAACATTGCCCGATTTTTGCGACCTAAAACAAGTAAGGCGAACCAATTTGGGAAAAATGATGTACTGGACTTACTTCATTTAAGACAATTTAAAAAGAACGTAATCGAATTCGCCGCCGTATTAGTCCGCCTAGTTTTCTGAACGTGAAAGTATAGTGAGATTCCCTGCAGTGGTTAATCTTATCCATCCGAAGGGCTCCTTTTTTTCTTTTTTTAATATCATGCTCTGGTTCTCTTTGCTCTGAGAACTTCGTACATGTAAAGCGTAGAAATGCAAAAAAGAAAATAAAATTACCATAAATCTACTCCAAAAATCCCATATTTCGTTATTGAGTAAATTGTCTTGGCAAAGACTTCAGGAACAGAGTGAGTGTACCTCAACTAGTAAATGTAAAACTGTTCTGCAAACTGTTTTTCTTGGAAAGGAAAGCCGATGGTAAAAACGTTATGTAACTGAACATAGGTACACATTAAGTTGTGCACTTTTCCTCACTTACCAGGGTTCACACTTAGTAACATGATTAACCTTTTGTTTTTCATTCCCAAAAAATGGTACCTTTCAAAAAAGTATGTTTTTTTTTCCTATGCACTTAATAAAATTGTCTGATCTAATAATCACAAACAAGAATTCGAACATTCATCAGATTACTTTTAAAACTTATTCAGAGGCCCATTATGTCAACATTCAAATATTAAAACAAATAAAAACATTATAGTCAGGCAAGGCCGACCATTAAATACCCTACACCACATTGTCTAACACAATTCTTAATTTTGTACGAAGTTACTTTTATAGGTAAATTTTGATCACCTGCTCTACAAAGGATCCATTTTCGTGAAAATCCTTATTAGGGTAGAATCCAAAGAAATAGGCCGAGAAGGTCGCAATTTGATGCATTTAATTTTACGTTAAATTACTATTACGATTTAATTTTCTTCAAACTTCAGTTTCCGTTATATGATAATGTTCATGCCAATTTGGAATGCCGAAATACTACTACTTAGCCACTTTTGCCGAGACAATTTGAAAATTGCAATTGGGAGTGGTCGAAAAAGCAGACCGACTCGAACCATTTTCAATAACGGCCGCCCTTGGGTCAGAACACGTGACTGTACCAAATTTCGTCAGAATATATCAAAAACTGTAATGTCAGACGGACAGACAGGGTTACATCAATTGTGGTTACGATTCTGAATCGATCGTTATAATAAAAGGTGGGTCTACCTTAAACCCTTCTACGTGTTATATGCGTCCGCACTAACTTAATATAGCCTATACCACACGTGGTGTAGGGTATAGTATTATTAGTATAGTAGTGTGCTATTAGTATTAGCATTATCGTAGTATTTGATGTAGAGTCATTTAAGCTGATAAATGCAACTTGAAACCATAGAAAAAACATAAAGGTTTCTGGAACCGTTATGAAGATTATATAAAAATATGATTAGATAGACGTGTGTAAAATTAGAATTATGGACAAATTTACACACAATGCACGTCCTTTTGCATTTAATAGCTATTTGGACGGATTAACTGCTTCATTGGAGAACAGGGTATAATGTGTACTTCTTTCTTTTGCTTATTCCGCTCATGTATTCGTATATGTAGAGAGCGTATATGTATGGTTTTCAAGGACACTCATATGTACGTCTGTACATCTTTTCAAATCATCAACGAAGTCTATAAAGTAATGCAAGCAACAATGATCGATAATCTTCAAGTCGCTATGTGCGCACAACAAACTGATTGAGAAATTGCAAATTTTCATCCATTTATAAACGTTCGACCATTTGTAATAGATCTACAAACAAATTCGTTTAATTTTTTTTTTTTTTTTTTGGCAAAATCCACCCATACTTAAAATATTCTACTTAGAAAGCTAAATAATCGAAATATACACAATCACTATCTATGGTCTTTCACCATTTATCCGCTAACTTGAGGATGCGCTCGTGGCAGAATCTTGCCGCTTTCGAGGCGAAAGAGCCATCGGCGCATTTTCGCACATCTCCAATTTTTGTGAACCGCTAACCTGTTGCTAAATTTGACTGCATCGATCTGAATCAGTAATAACAAGAGACCAGGTCTCAAGAGTATGCGGGATGCGATTTACAGCCTAAGCCGAAAATTACTTCGTTGGTCGCTTTTATAGGGGACGGCCAAACGTCCAAATTTTCCCGTTTTCAAGACAAAAAGTATTTGCTCGAAATCTCGAGTTTTTACTCCAAGCAAACTTAATCATTTCCATAACTTGAGCTGCATTTTTCTTTCATTTAATCAGGAAAAATGCAGTTCCATGAATGACTTCCATTTCTTTGAATTTTAATATACTCTGGACAACTTGCAAACAACTGAAACTTACGACATTAATATGTAAGCCATGTATAGCCGAAATTTCAAGAAAACTGAGAGAATCAGATATATTGTACGAAGCAGCCAATTGTAGTGAAACACACATGTAATATATGAAATTTATCGGAAATCGAAAACATCAGTTGACGATATAGAACCATAAGAAATATAGGAACATAAGAGAGATTTAGATGCTTCTAGAGGGCATGCAATTGATGTAATAAATGTAAGGACTCATTAATGAAAGCTAGTCGATGCTGCTACGAGGAATGTTAGTCTCTGCAGGCCCAATCTTTAATAGCAATAATTCGAGTTGTTCATGATGATCTCTGCTGTTATTTCGTTGCTCTGGTCAGAGGAGAGTTTCTATTGACAAAAAGTTAGCGGTATATTGCCAAAGCACCCTCGGGCATAAGAAGGATTTCGAAGAAGACTAAGAAACCATTAGAAAAAATGGCAAGTAGTTACGCTCCCATCATATAGAAGCATGTTACGCCATTGTGCCACTTTTTAGAGCTTTGGTGAAATGATCCAAACTTTAGAGACTATTGCGAAATCCTGGATTGAAGGCCTAACGAAAAGCTGCCCGAACACCTATTGTACTATTAGATTGGTAAGGAAAAAAAATACCGTTCCTTTTAATCTCATTTAAGCGACAAATCTAAAATTTGCAACTATTGGGTGATTCGGAAAGAAATTTCGTTGTATTTTTTTTTTTGTGGCCAAGACAAAAATCGGACACTTTTTTGTATAAACAGTAGAATCTAATAGATTTAAACTCTCAGTGGCCTCACGAGTGGCCATTGGTCGGTTTGCGTCAATTAATGTCTTTATTTAGTCTTTATCATCTCCCGCTGACCTTCCAGAACGTGATGCAAAGGCGCCGAAACGCAATTACGCAAACCAATTTTGGTACTGGCGTTCTGTCCATAGGCATCCAATAATTATTTCTTTATGGAACGTCATGTGTACCGTTTCCATAGTAGTAGAAGTGAAGTACGGCGGACATACTGCTTCAGACTTTCCACCACTGATAGGACCGAATGAAAAGCTTTTTTCCCACGCGAGCGTTATGATATTAGATATCAAGTGTATGAAGACAGTGAGGCCTAAATGTGAGTTTAGCTGTGAAAGAATGCAATTAAATTCACTGTTAAGGAGAAACGAAATCACTTTTCGAACAAACTAATATTTCTTTCTTGGCAATTGCATTCAATCTCGTTTGTAATTTTTTTTTTTTTTTTTGCTGACAAAAAATTGAATTGAAATCTTTTCACATAAACTGTGAAGAAACTGTTTTTAATCTAATAAATCATCAAGTGTCAACACATTTGCCTCCTTTCACCACCAAAAAGGTAATACGGTTAACTTACTAGTCATCAACAAAACATGCCTGCAACCTTTAGCTGAATAGATCGTTTTCAAAACAATAATCAGTCAGGCATTCGGCTCTCAGTAGCAAATTTATGGTCCACAAATGCCGTACTTTGGTGTTGCAAAATATCAATTTTTTTAATATTTTTCTTACTTCTACACATTTTTCATATTTTTATGATATTCATGGCAAACAAAGCTACGTACGCGCGCGCACAATCTCGCTTCGAATTGTCTTACGTTAAATTTCTTAACGAATTGTTTGGGAATTAGTTTAGTTGAGAAACCATAGAGAGAAGCAAACAAATGAACAAAGTCTTCTTGAGTCATGATAATACGCCTGCCCGAGCATAATTTTTATATTACTATTGTCTTTTTCTTATTTGTTTACTGCAGTTGTAAACTGCACGCTGAATCATAAAAGGCAGCTAAGATGACAAAATGGGAAAAATGGAAACAAGCTCAAAATTATTTAACTAGTATGTGTAAGATGCAAGAAGGGCAAGATAATAGAAGCCATTATTTTGATAAAGAAAGGAAAATATAAAGTCAAGTAAGCAGCTTAAGAGAAAATCGCTGATAATTTCTTATGTGCTGACGTTCCGCAAAGCATATTACATTTTCCACATACTTATAACGTCGTAGGCACGAGCTTTCGAGAATATCTTTCGTCAAAGAACTTACCGGCAATAACATCTTTTCAAAACATGATCGCTATCATATTCCCATGACTTGGATTTCAATTTGTACGTGTCTTTGGTATGAAGGAAAATGTTTACTCAAGCAAATGTTTAAAAAAAGTTGATTCCAACGACGCCTCTATGACTAATAACTTTTATTGGTTTATTATGAATATGTGGAAAAAGTCATTATTTGAAAGAAATTTTTTCGTTCGAACCTTTTAATAAACGCTCAGCACCTCTAGTTAATTGACCACCCAGACCACTTGCTGTATAGGATATATAGAAAGACGTAAGAGGGAGTTAGCTTTTCCTTATTATGCCAATCTATTTAGTGCCGTTTTTTTGAATTAAAGACATCTATTCTTCTGTCCGTTTGACGCCCACCCATGTCTTTGCGTACACAAGCCACAGATCATAAATTTTGTGTTATTTTGACAAATACATGTTGACGAAGTTTTCTCCTTATGGGGCTTGACCATATGAAATGGTCTTTGTACGAAAAAAATGGAACTTATACGTTATACCACTTGCGTTATAAGGACATATTAAGTTTGTGCGAATGTACGCAACACCTGGAACGACTTGAGATAGACCCGTTTTTTATCATGCCGTTCGATTCAGAATAACTTTCCAAAACGATTTAAGCTGGCTTGTCCATCCGTCCCTCTTATATTCCTATTTTCAACCTATACCCCGAAATTTTGAAGCTATTTTTGTGAAGATCGGTACATTACGTATTTCGGCTCAGGGACGAACGCTATTGAAAGCGGTTCGGATCGCACCACTTGTTCCATCACTTCCCATATAAAGACTCATTTTAAGAAGTCGTTACATGACTATTTAGAGCGTGGTGTAGGGTATTTAATAGTGGGCCATGCCCCACTGTAGTGCTGTTACTAGTATTTTGGTATATAACGCGAACGGGATCATTTTTTTAACCCCGTCCCAGTTATGCATATATAGCGTTCACTATATCCACGACTTCGCCAAAAAAGCTATCACAGGAAGTTAACCTTTTTAAAGAGCAAAGATTTAAATTTTAATACTATACTTTCTAAAAAGAAATCATTCATGAAAGCAATTTGGGGCAGAAACTATTTTTACCAAATATGATATTTTATCAGAAAAATATGAAATGAAATTTCGAAGTTCCGTAATAGTGGACGGGCATGACTGACCATTTACAATTTTTGTGTAGGTACTGTACGCCAGACCATAAAATGTACACAGAAATTTTCATGATTATGGTTTTTGGAAACCTAGGGGCTCTGAGTATAAGTCGTATTGCGCCCTCCTTTGACCTTTCGCCCATTTTCTAGACCAGCTTGCTTATAGGAACTTCTAAAGTTTTTCCCAAATTCTAAGCTAATTTTTTTTGGAGTTTGGCTTTAGTTAGTTTGCATTTATCTTACAAGGTATGTGAGGCTTCGAACATTTCAAACTTTCTAACAACATGAATGTAGCCCAGCTGAAGGTAAATTTAAGATATCAAGCGAAACTCTTATCCGTGCCTAACTAAAGGTAACGCAATCTTTGGTAACGAAATCGGAAGAACGCAAAAGCGTATGTCAGGTATTCTGTAGAAGGGCCGACTAACTTTACTTTTACAACAACTTTGACGAACTTCGACAAACATTGACGATTAGAAGAGGACATCGAGTTGAGGAAATAGATAGATAGTGATATGGAAACCTGGACCTTGCAGGCAACTTTCTTTGCATTTAAAGATGCCGTGGTAGAGCTCAAGAGTTATCGCAAAAAAAGCAAAGGGGACATTTGGGCAGAAAAAAGGGCGCAAGCTTTGGATGGCGATAGAGAATTGTTAAAAAAATGCAAGAGAACCAAACGTCAAAAGTGTGTAGCATGGGAGGATTCGCAGATGGCGGGGAAGAAATATTAGTACACAGATTGTATTATTTTTGGTAATCTTGCGGTAAAAGTATTGTTATGAAAATCCCTAATCCTGTCGCAAGTGAAGTTTTCTGGAAAGTAGTAAAAGCAAACAAGGATTGTCGATGCCTCATCTGTTGGCCTCACAATATTCCGCACAAATTCATTGGTAATAAATAAAAATTGGATTACCAAAGACATCGGAATATAATGTGATCACTTGTCACTTGTACGGGTTCAGTTCAAGGGACACTATGTACACCGCTGGAAACAAAAGAATTTTTTATGTGAAATATGCAAAATAGCGAATCACATAAAAACTGAAGAGTCGACATCTTTAATAGAAAGAGGGGAAAAAATGCGTTTGTGGTTTAACGTAAGAAAAATGATCCTTGTAAGGTTTTACAGATAGAGTGGAAAAATAATCAATAATTAATGTTCCGTGCTTTCAATGCGGTCATCTTCTGTAAAGCAAATTACAACAAGTAAAAAAATTATAGACGGGCAAGGCCGACTGTTAAATACCCTACACCACATTGTCTAACACAATTCTTATTTTTGTACGAAATTACCATTTTGAGTAAATTTTAATCATATTAAAATTCAGATTTTTCTGCTCTACAAAGGATCAGTTTTCGTGAAAATCCTTATTAGGTTAGAATCTAAAAATAATAGACCGAGAAGTTCTGAATATGGTACATAAAATTTTTTATGTTAAATTACTATTATGATATAATTATGTTCATGAAGTATTGGAAATTACGTCTTTTTGTCATATGAACTTCAGTTTTCGTTATATGAGGGGGAACCCCAGCCGGCCCAAAGTAAGACGTTATATTGAGAGTGTTTGAAAAAGTGACCGATCGGAATCATTCTCAATAGTATTCGTCCTTGATTCCAAGCACGTCGGTGTACCAGATTTAATCGAACACAAATTAAATGGACAGACATCAGACGGACAGACAGATTAGATTAATTCAAATTATATTTCTGAATCGACAGTTATAATAGAAGGTGGGATTACCTTAAGCCCCTCTACGTCTGCACTAACTTGACACACCCTGTACCACTAGCGGTATAAGGTATAAAGATAGTCTGTTGAAAGAAAACACGAGGGTAAAGAGAAGCTAGTAAGAAAATTATAGTCGGGCAAGGTCGGGCATTAAGTATCCTATACCACTTCGCTTAAAACGGTCATTTATCCCTTTTCGCGATTGCAACTCAAAAAGTTACATTATTTTTATATCAAGGCATGCTTTTCCTGAAAGCTCTTAGATTTGAGAATGATCAAAGCGTGAACTGACATGCTTCATTTTTATGGCCGGTCATTATTATGAAACGATTTTCACTGAATTTTTCATAAAAGTTTCAAAATTAAATCCTTTTTTCATATAAAGATTCAGTTTTCGTAGACGCAGTTGTATGGTAGGGAGCTCTAAAAATTCCTCCTTCCAATCCAAAATTTTGCACATGAATTGAGAATGCCGAAACACTATTGCGCAGCAATTTTTGTCTCGAAATTCTGAAAATTACAGCATATTTCATATGGCAAATTTTGAAAATAAGGCTTGATATAGCGAATGGTCGAAAGGGCGGCCCGATAAGTATCATTTTCAATGGGATTCGTACTCAGACCAAAGCACCCCAGTGTACTGTATATCATTATATTATCTTCAAAATTCCAACATGTAGGTACAATAAATTTATAGGTGGACAGACACACGACAGACAGACAGACAAGTTTGAAATCATCTTCTGAATCGACCGATGTAATAAAAAGTGAGTTTATAAGAAATCCTTCTGGGTGTTATATACATCTGCACAACCTTAATATGCCCTGCACCGCAGATGATCGCAACTGTCAGCCATACGATAAAGCGTTGAGGTGAAGTGTCGATACAATCAGCACAGCGTCTATCGCTTTATTAATATCCAAATAATTTTTATTTCGGACCGACTTCTACGTCAAGTTGTAAGCCATTGCTGAAGCCTACCATTCCAAACGTAAATATTAACTGAAATGCAAGTGAGAAGGGAGTAATATCTAAACAGCAAAAATAATACATGAAGAGAAATAACTCTGTCTACATAACACGAGTTCGTACCAGTCGCCGTAAAGTTAATCAGGAGAATCTTAATGATTTGCATCTACCCGAAAAATAAAACAAGGTCTAAGAAAGTAAAAACACTCTAGTAGGCCTTGGCCCACTAGTAAAAGCCGTACAGCACTTCGCTTAATACAGTTATTCATGTAACGACTATTCAAAGACGGATGGACCGATAGGCGGATACATACGCTTAAATCAATTCAGAAAGTGAAATGAAGGTATAATAAAAGGTGAATCTATCCCGCATCCTTTCGGGTGTTGCACACAGGTGCACAAACTTAACATACCGTTGCACTACAA
This sequence comes from Glossina morsitans morsitans, assembly GCA_001077435.1. Taxonomy (NCBI): domain Eukaryota; kingdom Metazoa; phylum Arthropoda; class Insecta; order Diptera; family Glossinidae; genus Glossina; species Glossina morsitans. Next base: position 2,025 of record CCAG010004920.1, on the reverse strand, counting down.
ACGATATTGGGTATAAAGTGCTAACATTTTTTGAACTCATGTTTGCAGAATCAATAAGCAAGAAGAGCCATAAAATCTAAGTTCTGCATAGACTCCTATCTCTCTGTCCCAGTACATCGCTCAGTAAGAATATTTGCAAAAAGTAATAAACACTTTCTGTCGGAATACCGTCTTTTTCGCATCACTTACATATCGAGAAAGCATTGCATAAAACATAGTTACGGAAATATCTTACATGTTTACTTATTTATAATCCTTATTAAATTTTGAGCACTTGCAAAATAGCGCGACAGCTTATAACCCTCACAGACATGAGGCTATGATATGAGCGTACGTGAATTCACGCTGTCTGGCTTAAAAATAATTTTATATTGAATTATAGCTATGGTTAAAAACTAATTAGTTGCAACCGCAAAAAAACCAACAAACAAGCTGACGACGACCATCTGTTCGTAAGCGGTATACATACTTTCCCTTATGTTAAGTTTGTATGTAACTAACGCCGTACATGTGACGTAAATTGAGTTATAAAAAAAAATAAGAAAATAACAACAACAATCAAAAATAATGCTTAAAGCAATTTTTTTTTTTTATACAGCACAACAAATTTGTCGCCTAATAGTTTCACCCAACACATAACACATATTCGACTACAGTTTGGTTGATTGGTCAACATTTGAGCTCAATTGCCATCACCTAGTTGTCACTAAGTGTCTAAAAATTTGTTCGTCCCGACGGTTTTTTATATATGAATCTTATTATGATGACATAACCGTTAAAAATCTTATTAAATAACGACTGTAACTATATATACCACAAGAGGAAAAATGTTGACTGCAATATTAGCTTTAAACGAAAGCTACTTAAAAGTTAAATGACAACTTTTAGATTACATTTAAAGGAGTTTTGCATTGAAGACAAAAAGCGATCTTATCATTTGCTGAACATTTATTACAAAAGATAATAATGTATCCAATTACATACGCACACTAATCTATGTACCAGTAAAAATATCTCTGTCCACTTTAATAGCATAAGTTTTTATGTCTATAAGACTTACTCGTAGCAAAATTTAATCTAAGTTTACTGCCGGTTACAATAATGATTTTTCATAGATGCTATGCTTCAAAAATGCTTCGTTCGTTCGCGTTCATGGGTTATGAACGAATGCAAGCTCCTCTTAGTTTGGTTTGATTAGGGTATTTTTCATCGAGGGCTCTCCCGCCCACTCCTATTATCTAAACAAAATTTCATCATTCACAGATAATATGACGCATTACGTCGTTTCGTTGAAATCACACAACACAAGCACTCCAGTGACCAGCCTAGTAACGTGTATCATTACCATCGTTTCATTTTTCGATGAATAAGAATCACGACCACCGACTGGGCATCGTACAACTGAATATCATCTAAGCAACTCAATGTGGCGGCTTAATCACATGCAGCAATTTTGTGTATTAACAAAGCCAGTGAGCCGAAAATGAGTCTAAATTTTGTTAATAATCTCACAATGAAAATCCTCTACGGCTTTATATTAAGCACGTAGCGCGAACTGTTAGCCTCAAACCCGTCTTATGTCGTTTCAGCCTTTCAGAATGGCTTGTAAATGATAGGATAGTTTTGAACATCATTTGAACACAAGAACTTTTTTCTCTTCTTGCGCTTCTATATCTTCTACGCATGGGCTCATTATGTCTATAAAGAAAACGTAACTTTTTTAGGGAAAATCAAATTTAACCTTCTTTTAGCTCGACATAGCGAGTCTAACGATTTTTCAATTTCTTTACAGTTTTGATGTAATAAAAGTTGTCGAGCGCTTTAAATTTTGTCATTCGTCTTCTATCTATGACTCAATTCGACTCAAAATATCTGCGGCACAGACGTCGTTTCGGATTTCCAAAAAAATTCTTTTCCAAGTCCAGGGACTACGATGGTTGTGGAAACAATTCATATCCCATCTCGTGCAACTTTGCCTGTTAGGTTTTTCATGAGACAAGTGGTGCACGCTCGAAGAGAATGTTG